>CAUZXS010002429.1:0-40000 GCA_963585895.1 Sepioteuthis lessoniana | reverse complement strand
GAAAAAATAAATAAAGATTTAAAAAAATGCTTGTGATGAACAGTAAAAATAGAAATAGTTATGATTTATAATCAAAGATTTACAAATGAATCAAATTTTAGCTTTAAATAGCCTACAAGGGATTGTTATACCATTAAATAAATCAAACTAAAGCAAACCTAAGTTGTGTATATTACACAATTATTTCAGCTGGCCCTCCCCATTTAAAAGATTAATGCAACATTATCTTTTTAAACAACATAGATATTGATCATGCTGACTAGTTTACCATTTACTTTTCTCTAGATTTGAAATGAACTGAATACTGTTTACATTTTATACTACCACTGACACTTAACCTTCATACCACAAATATGTACTACAATGCATTTCTCTACTGATAGATGGAACCATTGTAGCCTCTAATTTCACTCAGTACAGTGACTACCCACAATTCAAAACAACACACTGTAGTAAAGTATAGAAAAAAACATCACATGATGTTTCTTGTCTTAATTTGTAACTGAAAATAGATCAATATGATCTCTGTGGTTTAATGGTTACTACTTTTTCTAGTAATTAATTAATAGATTCAAATGCAAATAAATGTATTTCTTAAAAATGACAACAATGAAAAGTGCAGTGTAAATATTTAAACTGACTGTATTACACATGCAGTGCTATTTGTAGCTGCTATATAGATTGGCAGTTGCAGAATTCAGCATTCTCTTAAAATTTTCTTGAACTCAAAGAGGTGCCAGGCCATGAAACTGTTAAATATTGTTGTTTTTTTTTTGTTTTTTCTTATTTTCTGTTTAAGCCAGTATTTTCATAACACAGGAAGATCATTTTAAAATAGAGAAAAAGATTGTCTTTATTTCCTACAAAAGAGCAACATTGAAAGCTTTGACTTTGATTACTTAACAAAGAAAGAGGAAAAGGAAGATGAATAGAGAGAACATATCCGTGATGTATCTTTAACCCTTTCATCAGAGATTTTTTTTCCTTGACTAGAGAGTGGAGTAGAGAGGGAAGAATGCACAATCGACAGTAGTGTCAACAAGTGATTCGCCAAGTGTTCCTGAATCTGCTATTACAAAAGCAAAGGTGGTTGCTGATAATATTTCTGAATTGGTTTTTGGAAAGGTAGGGTGATGCTTTCTAAATAAAGAATCATCAGCTATGATATCAACTTATTCATATAGCTTACAGCAGTTTTTATCCTTTCAGTATTTCATTGTACATCATTGTTTCCCTTTTTCTCTTCAGTTTATCAAACTGAGTCATTCTACTTCAAATCAAATATTTTACAATAATCAATTTTCAAGAATTTATTTAAACTACTTCGATTTTCTTATTTCACTTCTAACAGTTTGTTCCTTTTGGGTTTACTTTTGTTCTGATTTATAAAACAAAACAGTCAAAGTTAGAATAAACAATTATTTTTGAACTGCCTAAATTATAAAGTACAAAAAGTTATTAAATATTTCAAATCAATCCATTTATTAAGAAAAAAAAATTGTCTGCATGAGGATAACAATCTAGTGAGAAAAGTGGAAGAAAGATAGTTTCCTAAAACATTCAACAATGTATTTTGATATTGATCATTTGATCCTAACACAGAAAACTGTAATTTGTATCACAGTGTTTGGACATCACTAAGAAGTTTTGGAGAAAAAAAAAAAAAAATGTGTGTGTGTGTGTGTGTGTGTGTGTGTGTGTGTGTGTGTGTGTTGAAAAGATGGAATTGTAGTGAATCTGACTGTATGATAAAAATATGTGGAAAGTAAATTCCTCCAAGCTTTCCTGCTACAACTATAATCCCTCCACCAACTTATCGTTTCTCTTCACGTACTTTTAAATAGAAAAACTCAGAAAACAGTCTCTGTCTGAAGAAGTCCAAGATGAAATAAAGCCAAACGAAATATCACATATCTAAATTTGAGTTAAGTGTTTGATCTATACAACTTTCCACATATTTTTATCATATATATATATATATATATATATATATATATATAACCAACCCTTCTGCACTACCAGGATGGCATACAGGGTTACTTTTTTAAATGAAATTCAACAGGTTTGAATTCAGAGTTTTCCTTCTCCTGCACTGGTTGATTGACCAAAGTTAAAGGGACCAGTCTGCCATACTAATGATCCTGGCTGGAGGGAGAATAGTTGAATTCATATCTCTCTCTAGGCTGTTTGATATACTAACATGTTTTTCATATATATATATATATAACATGCATTTGTATAGAAAATCATTTGGTAAGTCATCTTATTTGGACTTGGACAAATATCAACTCAACCAAACTGTTGTAAAACAAAAGAAAAATAAGAATTGGATAAAGGGGATTAAAACATTTTTTTTCTTGGAGATTGTTCATTAGGGATATCTTACAACTCCATGCAGATAGTTTTTCAGGTCTATTTAAATCCTACTCATAATTCAGCTTGAAAAAATTCTAAATAAAAAAGATATGGACACCTTTTTTCTCATTTGACTTCAATGAAAATAATTAGTTATAATCTATTTTGAAAAAGATGAAAACTTTATTCAAATGCTAATCAACACCTAAATTTAAAACTAGAATATGATGACATGGTTCATTTTTTTAAATTTTTCATTTTTTTTCAAATTGTAGATTTTAACTTTTTTAAAAATCTTTCAAATTGAATCAATTCTTAAAATGACCTCTCTCTCTCTATTCACTGGAAGCTTTCATGTCTTCTGAGTAACATCTCAATCATTCACTTTACTACAATGGATCAATAGTTTTATAATCTAATACAGTTATTACCAGAATTTTAATCTGAAATTTTCATAGTAGAATGTTCATTCTATATAATTAATATTCTTCTCTGAATTAAGTGCTAAGAGGAGATTGGGTTGAAAGATAAATATTAGTTATATAAAATAAATGCTTATTTTTCATCATTAGGCAATGTATTTATGAATTTACCTATGTGTGTATTTTGTCTGTCTAATTTATAATTTTATGAAAGCAGTTAGGTGATTATGGTTACAAATTGAATTAAAATGGACACTCAAATAGCATTACACTCACTTTTTTCTATAAGTTCTACACTGTCACTTCATTGAGAGCTTTATATGAAGAGAATCTGGAAGTAGCATAAATTAAGTTCATGCCTTTTTAAGTGCACAAAAGAACTGTGGTGGTCTGAAACAAAAGCTTGATTTTTTTTTATTATTACTGTTCGCATTTTCATCCAATCCTCTTTTTCTTCTGTAAAGCCATTCTATTAGTTTCTGACCTTGCAAGGTAAAAATCTGCTTAGATTTATGCAAAAAAAAAAAAAAAAAAAAAAAGGAGAGAGAGATAGGGAGGGGAGAATTCTTTATAAAGAGAGAAAGTTGTACACTTAGATGAATGTATCTGCCCATTGTTGAAGCTCGGGCTTGTTGCATTTTCATCTTAGATGAGAAAAAGAAAAAGAAGAAGAAGAAGAAGAAAAAGGGGTGGGGCAGAAAGTTGTCACTTTATTTAGAACAGATTAAAAACTTAAGTAAATCTAATTCTACACTTCCTGATTTTGATCGCTGCTACTAAAAATTCTATCAATATTTCATTATTTATTTGCAAGCCATCTATAGAGAGTAAGTCATTACTCTCCACTTTTCATTCTGTTTGTTTTGTTTTTTTTGGGGTTTTTTTGTTTTTTTTTGCGGGGGGGGTGTTTTTTTTTTTTTGGTCACAGGTTGTCTTGGTACGAACAAATTTGTACAATCTGCTCAAATACATATTCTTCTTCTGTGGAAGGCCTAACGTGTGTGTTTGCCTTCCTCAAACTGACCTATATAAATGCTATGCAAAACTTACTGAAGCATGTAGTGACCTGCTTCCGATGGTAGCAGCAGTTAACGATAGTGTTCATCAATAGTCGTTGCCTTCTCTTTCTGCTACTCTTAATTCCTCATTCATTCAATATAGCAAGCCCCGTTTTAGAGTACGCACATCATGCGCGCACACACATACACAGTCGTATACACACACACGCACATGCGCGCGCGCGCAAAATTGTGAGTACATGCAGAAACTTACAAGCATAGATTTTCATTTCCTTAATGTGACGTTTGAGAGAAGTTTAAAGTCACGTGCATGTGTGTGAACTGAAGCTGACGAAAATATTAAATGTTAATAGCATCCAATTCGAAAGCTTACTATTAACTGCTTTTAATGTGAATTCACGTACACGACAGAGACTATGAATTTTTTTTTTTTAAGTGCAAAAATTGATTTTTTTTTTAAGTGATCTTTCTTTAACATATACGTTTAGCTTCTCGTAAGAAACGTAAGTTGTATATATATATATATATATATATATATATATATATATATATATGTGCGTGCGTGCTTTCTAACATTCGAAAATATTAATCAATCGTTTTTTGTATTCTCAAATATACGTTATTGTTCAAATAACAAAAAATGTGGGGTGGGGAATCGTCCTAACTTGTACGCAGCGTTTATTGAGAAATATTTCGTGTTGCTTTTGAGGTATGAATGGTGATGGAAAAAATTGAAGGTAACAAGAACACACGCACACACACTCACACGATGAACTATTTCTTTCTCATGATTAAAATAGTTTTTGTTTTATTACTTCAATTTTGATTGTTTATTGACAGAAAATAAAAGAAATCCTTGCTTTATTGATGATTTAAAACATCTGTGCAGTGTAAAAGAAGGGTGAAACGTTAGATGTAAGCTTCATTTGGCACATTTCTGTATATTTGTACGTCGAATAAACACAGCTGTAAAAAAATAAATAAATAAAGTGACTCCTTTTTACGGTGTGAATTATAATTAAAAAATAAATAAAAGCGCTTGCAAATCGACACTACTGGCCAAATTGTCTATCTATCTATCTATAATATATATATATATATATATATATATATATATATATATATATATATAACACCAGTACCTATTGTAGCAACAGATGCACTTTATGCATTTAATACACTCACATCGTGTGTGTGTGTGATTTTTCTGCAGAGATATAGGTCAATGTTTTCGGAAAGTAAAGCTTTCTTAAAAACTTAAGCGGTCATTTCAATGGCTGAATAATCGGAGACAGGTGGAAACATGGTTAAAGTTCATCGAAACTACATATATTTTTCTATCTAAAGCTGCCATTTTTTTTTTTTTTTATTATTAAACATGCCTTTGGTATAAGTTGTTTTTTTTTTTTTGTGGAGAGGGGGTTCCCACTTTCTCGCGAACATGTTTTGCGGGTGTGCGTGCCCTCACGCATATGCACGTGTAGTGTTAGCAGTTTAAAATAAAATAAAATAAATAAATACGTCGATTTTTTTTTTTTTTTCCATAAAAAAAATGTATAAATGCTTATTTAAATTATCATTATAACAATTGTTTAAAAAAAATGTAGAATGTTTTCAGTAAATATAATAATATAAAAATACATCTCTTTTTCTTTTTTTACACTTTCTCACAAACATGTTTTGTGGGTGTGTGGGCCCTCACGCATATGCACGTGTGTTGTTAGAAGTATAAGAAGATAAAAAAAAATGAATAAATAAATATTTTTTTCCTTAAAATTATATAAATGCTGATTTTGAATTATTATAACGACCATGATTTGAAAAAAAAGTGACATGTTTTTTAGTTAATATATCAATATAAAAATACATTGTTTTTTGGGGGGTTTTGTTTTTTTGTTTTGTTTTTTTTTGGAAGGGGTGCATTATTAATAAAATTTACTTCTAGCCAGAATATAAGTTATATTATATCGAAATTAACTATGCGTATATTCTTCACTGTGACAAACGTTTTAAAATAATAATAATAATAATAAAGAACATTAAGTTAATTTCTTCAGCTCGTCACTATCCTTCCTCCCAAAATCCATCGTAGCTTCTTGCGACTACCACTACAATTTAGGCTCCTGCTGCTAGCTACAAAAAAAAGACAATGTACACATACATTACATATAGATAGATTTTTTTTATTTTTTTTATTTGTACGTATGTATGTATGTCCCTCTCCCATTAAGTCTTTGTACGCTTGTGTGTGCATGCGCGTAATGTATATTCATTCATTCCTATATATGTAAAGAGGGAGAGGGAGGGTTATACGCACCCTAAGTGAAATGTACAAGAGAGCCTGTTTCGTTCGACGCACGCACCACACAGTATAAGAAGCCACATCGCTCACAGACAACCTCTCTGAAGCACACAATCACACTTTTTCTGCTTCGTGTTTACCGGAGGGGGTCACTCAACAGTAGACTGAAATGCGCTAAGCTAACACAATTTGAATGATCTGAACTTTTCACAATTATGATGTTCTTCTACAAAGGTAACCACACAATTTTTTTTTTTTTTTTTTTTTTACTTTCTTTTCCTCGTTAAAATTTTAATTTCTACATATACATATTTTTACTAAATTTAAAGGTTTTAAAAAAATCTGCTGAGTTGTTTTTGGGGGGATTGTTTTTTTTTTTGTTTTTTTTTTATTTTTACAACTTACTAAGGGTTTTTAGTAGTAGTTAGAGTAGTGTCGCACAGTGTGAATATTTATCATTACCCTTTATTTTAAAGTTTTACGAGAAGAGTTGAATATCCCTTAAAACGATGAAGATTTTGTGCATCTAACATTCATAAAAATAGATGCATTTTTCTTTGACTGAGAACAATCTTGAAAAAGTTGACTGGATACGCGGAAAGTTTTCTCTAAAAGTTGCATTTTAACGGAGAGGCTCATTCTCTGAGAGTTAATGTTTTTTGGGGAGTGATTTTTGTTTTTAAGTTTTTTTGGGTTTTTTTTCTACCTATGCAGTACCGTTTAATCGAGGGATATGCTTTTTTCTTACTTTTAAAACAAAAAAACTCTCTCTCGTCTTTGAAAAAGCTATAGATAAAATAGTTTAAAAACTAAAATAAATAAATAAAATAATGAATAAATAAATAATAAATAATAACTAAAAAAAACTGTTGATTCTAATCATGTAATTGAACAGGTGTCTAAACCTTTCTCCCACAATCACCCGTAACTTCTAAAATTAGGGTATCTTCCAATTGTCATCAACTTTGGGCTTCTTAGTTTTTATGGATTTTTTGTTTGTTTGTTGTTTTGTTTTGTTTTTTTCTTGTTAATTGATCATACTCTTATTTATTTAAGACAAAAGATCCGTATAGCTGTGTATTTTTTTTCATGGACGAAACCATGGGTCTACAGGAAAACTTCTTGCAGTGTAGAGACAGGGACATTTTGTTAACCCCCACGCCCAACTTCAAGTCTTGTTGTTGAAAAAGACTTGTTTGCATATGCGTGTAAAAAGGAAGTGTACACGTACACTTTTGAAAAGAAAAAAAAATCTGTAGAATGCGTGATTGTTTTAGAATATTGTGCGAAAAGATATAGGTATAAGATAGAAAATTTAAAAAAAATGTTTATGTCAACACATTGGTGTGGACGTTTATTCACCGATGTGTATTTTGGAGTGCTTAGTGGTCGGGTTAATGTAAGAATGGCAGATGACGACGTCAAACACCAATGGGCCGGCCATAAAATGGGGTCAGTTCAAGGTTTACCCTCTGCACTTTGTACATGTTTGCAAATGAATTGAAAAGATGAAACTTTTTATTCTTTGAGTAGGGATATTTTTTTTTTTTTTTTTTATTGAGAGTACACAAAACTTTAGTTAGTTTGGTTTTTTTTAAATTTTAAATTTAGCATCATTGATACAATTGTTTGACTAGGTGTGCTGTTGTTTCCGATAATTCATTTCTCTGCTGATGCAGTTCTTCAACAATTAACACTACCAACAACCCCTCTCCTTGTATGCGTGTTAATAATTTTCAACATATGTACCCACTGAATAGCTGTTGCCATTCCCTTAGCTACAGCACAACATAGCTAAGTATTTAGTCATCACGTTTGTACTTCCTTCGCGCTTTAGAATAACCCGAGTATCCCTTATTCATATTGATGCCCAAAGGATCTTGGTATTTATTTGCTGCTGCTCATTTTTTTTTTTTCTAACGGCATTGCCCTATCGTCAATGGATTTAAAAATTCTTCCATTTATTTTTGTTTCCATAGCGATGCTGTTACACGGCACCTTTTAAAAACTTATTGTCGTTAAGCTTTCTTTCTTTGTGTGTGCCAAGAAACGACTGTTTATGAGCTGGCAATGTAAATCTAATAATAAGCACACTGTGTGCATGTGTCCTATTTGTGTGTGTGTGTGTCCCAATTTTGTGTGTGACTTACATTGGAATCTATTAAGCTAGCTTTTGATAACAATAATAGCGTTGTTTTGAATCATTTCCAATTTTTGGGTTTCTTTTCCGTAAATGCTATTTTTTTTTTTTTCGCTACTCATCTAAATTCCCAAAAATATGTTGAGGGGTCATTCAACCACTTCCCCTTGATTTATTTTGCTGAGTTTTTCTTTTTCTTTTTCTAGTTCTTAAAAGTAAAGTTTGCACTAAGCTTTAACTTTTTTTTTTTTTTCTCAAGAAGAAAATGTATGTCGTGTACAAGGATACGAAGTGCATACGTTTGTAAAATAACACGCACACACACACACACATATATATATATATATATATATATATATATAATTGCATTGTATACGCTGTGGTGACACGTATGCGTGTGTAATTATTGTGCATATGTACATGCGTGCATGATTTAGATGCTAAGAAGAAGCCGCTTTTGACAGCCTGATAGATCGCCGGGTCGGGTGGCTGGGTGTCGAGCAATGAGGCTATTGCTTAGCAAGCGAGCAAGAGAACCAGTCAGTCAGCGTGCACGTGGGTTGCAAGAAACTTGTTCTTGTAGTAGAATCGAAAGAAGTTACAGTCGTCGTAGTCGTCGTCATCATCCTCAGTGAATGCTGCCTGCTCCCTCCGTATGCGTGTGTGTGTGTGTGTGTGCGTGCGTGCAATCTGCAAATTGACAGCTTGCCATTTTGTCCGATCAATTCACCAGCTGTGCATTATTGTTTTGCGTATTTTTACTCCCAACACCGAAGCACCCGCCCGCTTGTTCTTCCTCCCTCATCTCTCTTACTCTTTTTTTTTTTTTTTTTCTCCGCCTTTCTCCATTCTCCTCCCTCCGTTCGCAACAGTCCTTCTGTACTTTAATAAAATGTTTGCTGCTACTACTATTCGCTTCACTGCCTCGCTAGCCAATACAACTCTTTCGGAAACATTTTTAAGTTCAACTTAAAACTACTGTTAAAAATCTACTGTGTTTGTAGTAATAGTAGTAGTAGTAGTAGTAGAAGTAATCAGCCGGTTACGATTATAATAATTGTAATGCCGGTCACCTCAGAACGTTTCTGTGTTTGTGTGTTTGTTTCATTTTATGCGAGTGCTTAAAGAAGAGAAAACACACACACACATACACATACAAAAAAAAAAATAACCCTCTCTTTTGCTTGACTGTCATTGCACAGCGCGCGTGTATTATTTCGGCTGTGCTGCTGCTATGCTCTTCTCGTGAAACTATGCTAATCAAGTCAAAAGAAACGCCACTATCATTCCTTGCAGTGGAGGAGGAACATCATCGTTGACGATGATGAGTAAAATGGATATTATTATTTACAAAGTGATTTAAAATTCATCAAGATGGAACGGTGGCGGGTGAATATGCTATTCACCCCAGTAATGTACTCATGTTGAGTCAAAATCTATCAATTTAAACTCTCTGCTCTTTTTTTTCTTCTCCCCTCCTGTTTTTTCCCCCTCTATTGTCCTTCACTTTACGAGTTCAATAGTCGTAGTGGTAATTAGTAAGTGCCCGTGTCGAGCAAATAATTGTTACTGTTGTTGGAAGAGGTGGTAAGTCTCTATCGGTTTTTTTTATTTTATTTTATTTTATTTTTGTTTTGTTTTACCAACCCGCCTGCTCAAAAACTTTTAAAACAAAAGTGTTGGAAAGTAGTTCTCTTTCCACTACTTGTTAAAGGGAAAGTCCTTTAAAAGCAAATGTTGGAAATTCTCTTTCTTTGTGAAAGTGTGTTTTTTTTTGTCATTGGTCGTCCAGTGACCGGCAGGAAAAGAGTTCATCATCATCAGCAGCAGCAGTAATGGCTGCAGGAGTCTGCTTTCGGTGGATGAGTCCGATGGCCCACTTGAAAAAGCTTGCAAGCAGCCGGACAGACACCACTTGGTGGACAGCTGGTTGTCCAGTGCCCACAACAGCGGCTACCAAGCAAAACCATAGTCACAGTGGATTTATAACTGGTCCCTTGTCAACGCTGCCTAAATGGCCGAAGGAAATATAGAGGTTTGATTTCAATCTCTCGTCCAGCGGATATTTAAAAGCAAGAAAGAAACGGGAACTAATTACACTGCCATAACAAACAACAAAAAAAAAAAAAAAAAGGAAACAAAAAAAAAAGGGTGCTCTACCTCGGCCAATATTTTATTTCCACGGAAGGCCGACACCATTTCACTTTAACAATATTACACATACACAACTGTGTAACTTAGGCGATCTTACCATTTTTCTGGACTCCCGGAAAAAAAAAAGATGCGGATCTTCCGACTAAACTATTGCTCATCGTCATTTTGTTAAAGTAAGTGTTCAATCGTAAATTATTTTAGTTATAAGCTCATGTGGTGCTATTAATCTTGAGATAGAGAAAAAACCAATAGTTGTATTTTAATACTTTTAAGTTGTTGTGTAGCACTAATTGTACTATTACCACTAATGTGCATCACAAAAAAGTAATTAGTGCATTGTAATTATTTGTATGTACGTGACTGATCATTGTTAAAAATGTGCTTTACCTGCTTCAGTTTTTGACCAACTTTAGGTGTAAAACGCCCATAGATTAATTTTGTCCTTACAAAAAATTTCGTTATACATTTAAAAAAAAAAGGTTACTTTAAAGAAAATAAAAACTTTTTTTAATGTCAGCCATGTGTACCACTGTAATAAGTTTTTACTTGAATGCTATTCACAAAATACTTTTTTGAAACTTATATTGATCATTACGTTCAATCTTTATTTTCCAAGTTGTTGAATACAATTCTAACAATAATTTACTTAGCAATGTTTTAACATCACGCGCACTTACACAGGTTTATTTTATGATTTAACAAAATTTACCTCTTAAATTCATAGAATAAACGCTTTCAATTCTAGCCTAGTATTTTTTAAGAAATAAGACCCCATCATTTATGAGAGGTTTCTTCTTTATTTATTTCTTTTTTGTCCAATTTTCTTTACCCACTTTGTCTTTCAAATAAACCTTGACCATTTTTAACCCTGTATTCGGTTGAATATAATTCTTTATTGTCGACATAATTTTCGCTAAATCACTCAAAAACACATTTCGTTTTTACTTAGGTTCCCTTCGCACTTGCGACGCGCCTCTCGAGAATGTGAAGTAATCTTTTGAGGCTTCGTGTAAAATTGGAACGGTCGCTCTTGTTGAAAGTGTTGGTGTTATATATGTTACGTGCGCACGCACCTCAATTATAGCATTATTTGACACAGTTCACTATAACTATCTCTGAGCGCCTATCTACTGTGATAATGGAAAACATTGCAACTTCTTTAATAATCTTTAATGTTTTTTCTCGTATTAACCAAACTTAACTCTTCTATTGTCCTTTCTATCAGTAATTCTAACTGCTTTTTACTGTTTCCGTTCCTTTGTTTTCATGTGTATCCACCTTCGTGGTTTATTTAATTCCAAAGCCATTCTTGAAGAAGAACAGTAGTGGTACTATTTAACCCATAGCTGGATGAATAAGGGGACTCGTATCTTTCCCTGGGGTATTAGTCCGAAAGTGACTATAATTGTGCGAATGGATCACTGCTTTTTTCCGATATTGGCTTACTCAAGAATTTGCTGAGTTTTTCATGGTTGACATTCCCCCTACTGCTGCTTTTTTTTCTTTTCTTTTTCCTACCTTATCGAGGAGCTTTAAATGTCATTTTGCAGTTCCATAGGAAACTAATGTCTCTTGTGTAATTATTGCACATTTACATAAAATGAGGCCTACTTAAAGCTGTGACACTTCTCCTCTAATGGATATTTTTCTCGTCAGTGAAGAATCATTCTAATTTCCACTAATGTCTTTTCGTAATGTCTCGATTGATTTAAATTCATTCGTTTACAATCAACATCGATTCCTTATTCCATCCATCCATTCCTTCATTTGTTTGCAGTTCACGAATATTCAACATTTAGGGTTCAATTTTTTTTTTATTTAAGGTAAATTGACATGTTCTGTATCAAATCAAACACTGTGTGTGTGTGTGTGTGTGTGTGTGTTTATTAAAAAAAATTCCAAACCTGTTGAAAGTGAACACGTGGATTATGTTTGGACATGTGTATAAAAGGAGGTATTTATATAAGCTTCACGTCACAGACCACATGGTGTGACGTCAAGGCATTCCCTAACAGTAGCTAACGACTGCTGCTGATCCTCAAGAACAGAATATCTTCTTAAACTATTACAGACTGTGATCACTATACACAATTTCCATTCGATGATCCGGCTTTTTTTGTAAGAATTATATACCAATTATTTCGATATATATTTTTATCAAGAAAGATCTTTTTGTTCTTGTCTCTCTTTGTTTTTCTTTCTTTCTTTTTTATTATATCCGCGCCCCTTCCCTGAAAAGGAATGGGACCTTTTCACTTAAACCTACAGAGCAAATGTTTGTGCTGATCACATTAGACAATCGGGCATGTACCTATTTTGATAGATTATCTTTCAATAGTAAGAAGTAAAAAAAAAAAAAAAAGAAAATAATAGGACGTCTGTGTTCTCCAAAAAATAAGTTAATTCCTTGTATCCTTAAGGAAGCGTCTATTTTTCCATTTTCTTAGTTAATACTCTATTGAAGTAAAAATACAAAATAAATGCCATAGTATTTACTGATTCATCATCTATTTAGAATTTTTATCGTAGAATATGCATACCCGAGGAGTAATGTGCCCAGTAAGAATTAACCATTCTTTCAGGCTTTTCATTCACAAACGTTCTAAATTTTTATTATTGCGTGTGTGTATGGTGGGGATTCCAAAGTTTTGTTCATATTGTAGGGGAGGCAACTGTTGCGCACCTACAAATTGTTTCAATCTACATAAAACTTTTTAAAAATCTAAATATTTTCTACAGAGCATATAATGCTGATATGTCGTTCACAAGAAACACGAATTAATTTATGTACCTGTCAATTTTTTTTTTTTTTTTACTGATCGTATTAAAAGCAATCAAAACAGCAATAGATTAGTTTCTTAAACCTACCTGGGAAATAGCCGATCTTTATTTTATTTTTTTTTTAATTACATTGCATTTTTTTAATTTCTCCTTTTTAACTTACCACTTAATTCTCACTTTATTAATTTTGTCTGAGGCCAATTCCATAAATTTACAGTAAACTGTAAAATGCTACGAGTTAATTTTGCCCCAAAAAATTAAATTACTTAACTTTTAAAATAATTACTAAAATGAAAAGCATGTTGAGTTAAGATTAAAATCTCATATATATATATATATATATATATATATATATATATATATATATATATATATATATATATATATATGATAACGTTTTCTGTAATTTAGTGACCCAAGAAAACCACAGAGTTGAGACACTACAGAAACATTGTTCTTAAAGACGCCATTACACATTAATCGAGGTGTTGGCTTGTCTTATTCCTTTACAAGATAAGCAAACACTTCGATCAATGAATAAAATAAAGAAACAAATCTTTAAAATGCTGACGAGGACCTAATCCATAATTAGGTTTTCATAATTTTTTCAGTCATTTAATTTAAGTGTTTTGTTTCTTTCTTTTTGAAAATAAGTTATTTTTACTTTGAAAACAAAACAAAAAAAACAACTGTTAGATAAAAAAAAAAAAAAAAATACTCTGCATCATAATCTTTCTTGAAGTGTGATAGTTCGAATGCGATTTTTTTTTCCTTTTGAAGTTGTATTCTAAATGACAAGATTTAATTTTCCTTAATCCTGTATCGCACCCACACACAAAAGCCTGATTTTTTTTATTTGTTTATTTATTTATTTTTAGTTTAGATTAGCTTAGTAAAAAAAAAAAAAAAAAAATGAAATTTGAAAATATTATATATCAATTCATTCGAAAGAAGAGTTAACTTCTTTTGCTTGGTTTATTTTATTTTTCAAATTTCCAACTTAAATCTGCAAATATTTTGGGTCTAATTTTTGTGCTGCATAAGGGAGGTAAATCAGCTGTTTTGTGTGTGTGTGTGTGTGTGTGTGCACGCGCGCACTAGTGACAGTCCAAAACATGTTGCTGTATTATGTTCATTTTTAAAGACACTCCCATATATGTGTATATATATATATATATATATATATATATATATATATATATATATACACACGAACTTTAATGTTATTTATATATCGTAACGTCTTAGAAATTTTATGTATCAAAGATGTGATTTGATCAGTTTACGTCAGTTTCTGTTCTTGTAGAATTAAAATGGTCTACTTTTCATTATCTAATTTTCGCCTAAATTTCAAATCCATAAACAACACTGCAAGTAAATGAAGTTAACATCTGAGCTGGTTTAACCAATCACTAAGTTGGTTGTCAGGCCAACTCCTCCTACTTATTTGTTGTAATTTATCTCAATCTTGACTTTTTGCTGTTAACAAAACAAATTCCACAAGTGGTTGACTTGGAAGCACCCCTTAGATTTGATAAATAATTTTACGCTCAACTTTCATCTTTTTATCTTTCCTTTTTCATATTTTCCGTGCCAGTTTTAAAAAACAGTTGCTTTTATATGAGAAAATTGTTTTTGGTTATAAATTTCAATCTCTTTTGAGAAAGTAAACAATGTTTACAAATTTCTTCCCAATATACATTCCCTCTTTGCCATTTTAGAAATTGAATTTTTGCTGTTCTTTTAAATTTAGTTTAATTTATATTTTGTTCTAAAAACCAGATTGATGGTTCAGTCTCCTTAGAACTTTTTAAGTCTCATTGGGTGCCTCTTTCATATGGCCCTGTGCCACATCTAAGCAAAAAGCTTAGTAAATTACCTCCTTAGAACTTTTAAATAGATAAATCAGTCAAAAGAATTGATGAAAAATTCCTTTTTTTTTTGTTTTTTTTGTTTTAGGGAATTGTAGAAAATATTGTTTATAAATTGCTTATAAACTGAAATACAAATTTTAATTTAATTTATTTTTTTCTGATTAATAAGCTTTTTCACTGAAATGGAAATTGATCATTTTTTTTCACATCTAGTTATTCTATTTACCTATATATTCTGAATTCTAAAAATATTCAAATGACATTTTAATGTGCTAAGTAGTCATTTTCGGATTAGCTACTCCCTTCTTTTTTTTTTTCTTTTCAAAATTTATATTTGGAATAAAACTGTTTCCGTCTGCCGTACAATGATTTCTTTTTTTTTTTTTTTTTTTTTTTTTTTTTTTATAGAACCACTTTATTTATTTATTTATACAGTTTTATTTTATTTATTTATTTGTTGTTTTTTGTTTTTGTTTTTTTGTCATTTGAAAGATTTTGTTTTAATCTTTATAACTAATTAAATTTACCTTTCATTGAAATTGAACTTCAGTTTAACATTTTCTCTAAAAAATTTCAGGCATCTAAGTGTGAAAATGTAATATGCAGATTCTTAATATTTGGAATGAATTTCATTTTTTTTATCTAGTATGTTTCTATTATTATAATTTTCATTGCCAAGTTCTATCATGCTAATGAATTTATTAATCCTCCATCTATGATAATGGTTCTTCTTTTAAAGAATCTTATATAAATTATATTCCTTTTTATTTATTTTTAGTTAAAAATGATTCCTGGCTTTTATTGGATGCTTCACAATCACCCCCAGCAACTGTTTCCTTTGGATCATTACACCACTAAAAAAATCAGGTAAGTTATTTTTTGGCTTTTAAGACTCTATATATGATCAAGTAGAATGGGTTTTGTTTCTAATTCTATAGAGATTTAAAGGTTTACTTAGTAAATGAAACATTTAAAGAAATTTTTTCATTGAATTCATGAATTCAATGCTAGGAACTCTTTATTATATTATTCATTTGTTTTTAATGAAACATCTTTAGTGTTAGTTCACCTAAATTGTTGCGATGTAATTGTATTCAAAAAGCTAAATCATAATTTTTCAAAATATTTCCTATATTTTTTTTTAAAAAGGTCATATATTTACAGTGTAAATGAAATTGAGCAAACTAAATTTTCAGAAAATTTCTTATCACTTGAAGAAAAATGGTTTTCATATTTTTCTGATTGGTATCGATATTCATTGATTCTAGTTTAGTATGACATGAGACAGTGAAGACCAAATTTGCTAATGGTTTGTCGGACAAGCTTAATAATTATTGTTCTATAACAAAAGTTTATGAAGAGAAATCTTAAACTTATTGAAATATTGTTTTTACTGCTATTTTGAATAATTGTCAGCTTTTTTTTTTTTTTTTTTTTTTTTTTTAACCAATTTAGCTTGGTCCTTTTGAATACTGAACTGTTGAAGAGGTTTTAAATGAATTGAAACTCTTATAAAATGAAAACTAAGTATTACTTGCTTGGTTGTCATTTAGATATAAAACTTCTTGAATGCTTAGTAATTGCAAAATGAATTGTTTTGTAAATCTCAAGGTTTTTAAAAATGCAATTCTTGTGATTTTTTTTTTTTTTTTTAATCAGAAATATATTGTAATATATTTATTGTAGCTGTTTGTGAATGAAAGTTGTTGGAAACAAAGCAATTTTTAACCCAGTAAGGTTTTTTTTTAATCTAAATAAATAACAATTAGAATGGATTATAAAAACAAAAAACTTTCAAGTTGATTTTTGGTTTATTTTTCTCTTTTTTTTTTTTTTTTTTTTTTTTTTTTTTTTTCATGAATTATGAACTTTATTCGAAAATTTTAATATCATTTGAATTCATTTAACCTTATTTTATCCTATTTACCTGTTCACAACTAGTATAATTTTAGTTAAAAATTTGTTTGATATACTTTCTATTAATAAGCTTTCTGTCATACAAAAAGTATTTTATTGTCATTATGAAGTAGGGAAGTAAATCTTGGCTGAATGAATTTTCTACTCTACTTCATAATTTTTCTTATCCTTTACTCATTATTTGGAATAAGTTTAGTTCTTCAGAATATTATTTCTATTGATCTTGTATCAGAACATTTAATATTGCCTAACATAACTATCAATATTGTAGGACTAAATATGTTATATTTTATACCCATATAATACTTTTTTAAAATTATAAAATGAATTTTTCTTTTAAACTGTTTGAAGCTACAGTTTAACAAATCTTCATTTTTTTTTTTAAATTTATTTATTTAAAAAAAAATCGAGACTGATTTACTTGGTTAAAATTTCTACGCATTTAAACTTCAAATGTGTATCTATTGTATCAACAACTATTTAGTTCTGTTACAACAACTATTGGTAGACGTAGAACAAGTCTTATGTCACAGCCCATTTTTGTGCTTGAGCAAAAGTGACATGCACTTTACAGCCGTAGCCTTGGCGTCTTTTCCAGCTGTGTGACTTGGGGGGGGGCAATGCTGCTGTCCACACTTGAGTTGAGTGCAGTAATATTAGTGCTAAGGAAGGGGGGGTAACAGTACTGACAAGCATTTACGGTCACCACCGCCATCATTGCATTATTATTACTGAAAGTAGGCGTTGCTTATTCTGTTGAAAGGAGGCGTTTCTTATGTGCTTTCTTTTCACTGTACTACTTAACTTTACGTGTGCTACGAAGGAATGTTGTTTCTTCTTTTAACCTAACATCAGAACGCTATTTTATCCAGTATTTATCTAGTGATTTTTAATACATAGAAAACTATTTTGCTGCAGAACAATTTTTTTTTTTTTTTAATTGAAATTCAAAACAAATCTGCTATGAACTAAAATTTCAAACTTTGAATAATGTCAACCATTAAGATCTTAGAGTGAAAATGAAGACTTAAATTATCATTAGATATATTTTTTAAGTGTTTAAGTTCATTTCTTCAGCATTTTTTTATGCTGCATATTACCAATTTCCATAGAGACCCAAAAGATAGCCTTTTTTTATTTATATGATTTTGTAATGAATTTTTAAAAAATAAGATTATTTAGTTTAACTGGTGTATCTATAAATTTTGTAAAAATTTGTCAGAATTTTTTTTTTTTTTTTTACAATCAATAACTTCTTTATTCCTAGAAGTGTTGGTTTCTGATAAATGTAAGATTTTTCAAACATTTTACATATTTTTCTTGTTCTGCTTTATGCATAATGCAAATTAAACCTTTAAAAAAACTACTTTCTACTGTACTTTTTCATTGCAACTCCCAACAAAATGCTTTAAACAAATCAATATTTCTCTACTCATCTCAAAATACCCTCTTAATACTTATCAAATATTCCCAAGTATTTGTTTTGACATATCAATTGAAGAAAATATTCAGCTGTCTATCCTGTTTTGTTTTTTTGTCTTGTTTTTTTTATGCTTCTAGTATAATAAAAATTTAGACTATATAGAATTTTCTTGAATTCACATGAATGTTCATGAAATACTTTAACACATTTATTACAAAACTATTAAATTGTTGTTCATATGTGAAAATGTTTTGCTAGTTATCTTAAAATTTTCATAATGGCTGTAATATAAAGTAAATTTAGATTACTTCAGTATCTCCCTATTTAGAAATCTATTTAAATCTTTATTGAATCAATCAGAATTCAGTTATTTACACATTTTATTTATTTGTAGTTTAAATCCATTTAGTTTTCTATGATTTAGAATTTAAACAACAATTAGAAAATCTAATATTTTGGACTTTGACCATACTAGTTAAATTTTTTGTTTCAATGTAAATGGCAATTTTTTTATTTTTTTATCACTTGGCTACTATATTTGTAAATATGCAACTAATGTTAATATGAAAAAGTACACAAAATCATTCATATTTAACTTATTTCAACAAATAAGCTATAGATTCAGTATATAAAATGACAAATGAAAATTTGTAACTCTAAACTTATATATATACAGGTACAAAGGTTTCACTAGTATTGCACTCAGTGATATTAAAAATTCACAAACCATGAGATTAACTTAACTAACCATTATTCTTCATCAAATGATTGTCATCTTTGGCCTTCCTTATTTATGTTATTATTATCTAATAGTAAGAAAAAATATTGTTTTGATTTCACCTATTGGAGTAACAAAGATAGCAATTACCCTCTTCAAGAATTGGTGTGTATGTCAACTTGGTCTCCCTTCTAATAGAACATCCTGTTACTTGGACACCAAATGTTCTACTGCTGACTGGAACCAATTCTTCAATACTTCCAGGTGTAATTTCTCTATTCTTTACCTTCAATCCACTATTTGTTATTAATATTTGCATTTACTTGATGAATTAATGACAATCTTTGCAAAATAGAAAAAAGGGGTTGTATATTTTCTGAGATATTAGCAGAGAAACAAATTGTGTTCAAAATAAAAATTTCTAAAACTTTCAAGTTTATTCTATGAGATGCTAGGAATAATTTTTAAAAAATTTTAAAAGAACTGAAGTAAACAGGCTTGATTGTGAAATAGTTTTGTTTTGCTTTCAAGATTATGAATAATAGCATTCTCTCTTAATACAGTTAAAGAATTGTTTGTAAATTTTATGCACTAGAAATGTTTGCACTGATAGCGATTCATCTAAAATGATCTGTTTAAAAAAATTGCATCTGTTACAAAAGGTATATTTATGTATAATGACTTTTAATCAATTGGATTTGAAATCAAAATAAAATCAAGATACAATTTCCTTTTATGTGAATCATTTGAAATTAGGTAAGATTGATGAGGTGTGTATGTTTTGATAGAAATACTTCAGATTTGTCATTTTAGCCTTCTGGTTTATCCTCTCTATGGAACCCAATTTATTAGAATTTCTAGAACTCATTTCAATTTTTTCCCCAAATTGATTTTGCAGACCTCCAAGATTAATTAGAAATAGTTTAAACCTTTCAGCGTGTTATTTAATTTCAACTTTGGCTTTTAAATGCTATATTAATGCTTAAAAAGGCTATTACCATAAATTTTCTTCATATGAAAAGATCTTCTTTTAATATAACTCCTAAACTCAATAAGTACTTCTGGAATATTGGATTAGACTGATAAATATATGCTTACAGGATGTTTTATAATTATTCTCTGATCTCCGTTTGTTGAAGTAGAAAGCCATGGAAGCTGCTGTTTTTAATTTCTATACTATTTAACAAGTATTAAAAAAGCTTATACTTTAAAAGGGATTGTTTACTATTAATGATGTCTGTGAATAACGTGTATAAATTGAATCAAGTCTATTGCACTTCCTTTTTATAACTTTTAACCATTATCTTATGACTTTTACCTGAATTGAAAACTAGTACAAGAAATATTTTAATAAAAAATAAAAGAATAAGAAATATTCTTAAAATGAGAATAAAAGTAAGAGAACAAGAATTCCTATTGATATTAAAAGATGAAATCAGTTAAATGTTATGATGACAACAGAATTTTAAAAAAATATTTTCAAATTTGCTCTTTGCCGATATACTGCTGTGTTAGCTTATAAATTTGAATTAATTTTATTTATCTATTTTTTTTTTCAACAATATAATTTGTATTGCTAATGCATGATGGTGGTAAGATCAGCTTCAAAGTAACACTGACCATGTTTTACCTGAAGAGGTGAAAAACCATTGGCTATTTACTATCATAAACTACCTCTGATCTTTTGTGTTAAATGAATCTGTCTAATTACAGAAAGTACAATGTTGATGCTTGTGTCATCTCACTGACACACTGTTTTCTATCTATCCACTTCCAAATAAGCCATCAAATATTCTTTTATTTAATACTGCTCTTTTTATTTATCACAGACAGACATAAACATAACCACTAGCTCATCACTGATACAGACATTTACAGATGATTTCGCAATATATGTTGGTCTATTCTATTGGGGTTATATATATATATATATATATATATATGACTTGTTTTATTCTAATTAGAATTATTTTTTCCTTAATTAAAACTAGGAACGATTTATTTTTATGTAGTTGTATTCCTTATGATTTAAATACAAAATTATTCTGGATATACAAAATTTAATCTGTAATAATTGTATCCACGTATTGGGTTATTTATTCTACATTTTAGAGCTTTCTCATTAATTTCTGCTTTTGTTTTTCAGAACTGAATGGTTAGTTATGATCTCGTTGTTCCTGTGACTGGGAGTTACCCTCCTGTGAAATGGATCTGCCAGCTACTAGTGCCTTTCACGAAAGTCTCATGAACACCTCCATGATTCAAGAAGATGGTTCTGTCCAGAAACGAGTCTCCTATGGTGGCGAATCCTTTCCTTATGGGATTAGTGGGGTTAATATGCCTAACTACGGGTACTCGGGTAATGTTTACAATTATTCAAAAAAGAGTTTTCCCAGAAAATCACGGGTATGCTGTTACTGTGGGAAATCTTTTACCCGCTCTACAACGAGACGATATCATGAAAAGCGCTGTCCTGTTATTCGTAATGCCGTCAATCAGAATGAACATTCTGTTGACAATCTGTCCACAGAACGGAAGTTCTACTCACTTGGTTCCCAGAGCCCTGCATCACTTACCAATTCGATAAGTCCCGCTTCAGATTCGTGTCGGGGTGGAGTTGATGATGAGCTTACTAAACAGCCCCTTACAAATCGCAGACGGTCATTTGACCAAGCAAATTTGGAAGGTGTATTTGTCAAGCAGGAGCCCTCTGACTTTCTCAATATGTATGCTAACAGGAATTTAACGCCACAAGCACATACATCTGAAAGCAGCTTGTTTGTTAATTCAAACTCTACCCCACTGGATGCATCAAGCCAGTTGGCACAATTTCCGTCCCAATCAAACAGTCAAGATAATATCAATGGTGAGAACCTTGCTACAACTTCATCAAATACCATATATAATCAGGCAGGAAAATTTAAACCTCAGTCCAATAGAGATAGTGAATCAATTGGAAGTCATGTTAGTGAGAGGACTGAGGATGGAAATCAAGATAGCAAAGTTAATATTGAGTTATATAATTATGAGACCAGTGCTGCTAGCCAGATGGACCAAATGTTGCCACAAATGTCAGATAGTTCTCAGAAAAGTGATCACTTGCATCCAATTACTCAGGAACCTTCTAATTCTTCAGTTTTGAAAATTGAAAGAAGAATACCAAAGATGATGAATAAACATCGATGTAATTTATGCGGCAAATTATTTGATACCCAGAAACAATTACAAATGCATGGACAACTGCACACTAAATTTAAACCCTACATTTGCCGTTATTGTGGACAGCGGTTTATTAAATCAGCCATGAGGATTCGACACGAACGTTCTCATCTTGGAGAAAAGCCCTTCTTGTGCATTGCATGTGGAACATCTTTTACTAGAAATTACAGTTTGAAACTTCATGAACAACGCCGCCATGGACGTGATCCATGCATCTGTGCCGCATGTGGTAAGGTTTGTGATACAATGACCAGTCTGAAGTTGCATGTTCAGAAACATGATAATTATGATGCTTATATTGACAAGATTAATGACACACGGATGACTCGTACACCAGCAAATGTAGGCAACTTTACTCCTGTATCAAATGCCGAAACATTAACAGCAGATATCAACAATCAAGGAACATCACAGACTGAAGTTGCTTCTACTGATGAAGCTGCAGTGGCAAATTCAGATAATGCAGGGGCAGGAGGAAGTAGCAGCAATGCAGGTGGAGGAGAAGGTGAAGTGGAGAATCAGGTACCTGAAGATGATGGATCTAAAGCTAAGGTTAAATGTAATGATTGTGGGAAAGAGTTTACTCGACCTTACTTACTGAAATATCATATAAAAGTGCATGCTGGTCAGAAACCATTTGAATGTCCAATTTGCGGCAAGAGATTTGGATACAAGAACAACATGAAATCGCATCTGAAATTACATGCAGGAATAAAACCTTATCAATGTTGCGTTTGTGATGCAAAGTTCACTCGAGGTTCAACACTTCGAAGACATGCTCGTAAACATGGCATCGTGGCAACTTCTATATGGGAACTCTTTTCTTCACAGTCACAAGCTTACAATGCCAGCAACTTACCAAAAAAAGCGGTTGGCCCTCCTCCATCTCTTCATAATGCCAAAACAAACTATGCTTCTCAAATCGGAGTCATTCCAGATACCTCAGAGCCCAATCCTCAAAGCTTCGAATCGCATCCAGCAGAATCCAGCCTACCTCAATCTGTTGCAAATGGTGGTATATATTTGAATTATAAACGCCACAGCAGTCAACATGGATACCATGCACCATTAGCTACCTCAGCAGCAGCAGCAGTAGCTGCTGCAGCAGCAGTTGCAGCTGCTACAGTTCAACCACCTTCATCACTTGGCGCCTATTCTCCTGGCTCTCCACCTCAAACTGCCCTCAACCTTAGCATGCGCAATAACTCTGATATACAACAACAGCAACAACAACAGTATCCCCCCTCAGACATGCTCAGATCTACTTGGGACATGACACCAATCACATCATCTTCAATGTTACATGCCAGCCTGGAAAATAGCAAAATGTCCTCACCATTACTTCTTCAGATAAATAGCAGTGAAATGTCAGCTAAAAATTTGAGCAACAAATATACTTCCCAAAAAATAACCTACAGGGACTTTGAAGCCCAGACTAATTTGTGTGAATGCAGTCGTACAATCCTTGATAATGTCCACGCCAACATGTACGGAGCTCATTTGGCAGCATTCCACAGTATCAAACAGGAAAGCAACATCAGTTACAGTCCAGCTAAAGTGTCCAACGGTACATCACCAGTGAAATTTGACAAGAACGGAAGCTCATTCAATGGGGAGACTGTCTCTTCATTACTCTCGACTGGACGTCTGTTTGTCTGTGAACACTGTGAATGTTACTTCAAGGAATATGCTATGTACCGTATCCATCAGAAACTGCATGCTAAGGATGAAAACCGTCCTTACTTATGCCCAATCTGTAATGAAGACTGCCATGATAGAATTTACTTCAGTTTGCATATTTCAGAACATATAAAGTAGTGAGAGGGAGAAAGAGAAAACAAAAGACACTCTAGAGCTTGCTTAATGCATGCTATTGCAATAACACAAGCACATTCTACCTCCATAACTTTTCTAACAAAATGAAAAATTTTTTAAATCCCAGGCAATTACTCAACCACAGTCTGGGCAGAAAAAAGAACTAAAAAGAATATTTCAATTTTTGTCTAGATATCTTTTTATCATATTTTCTTTAATTTTTATACCATTATTTCTATTCAGCTTCTGCAATAGAAGCACTCAAGAGAAACTGAATAACAGAATGAAGAGAGAAAGCAGTTTGAATTTCATAATGTCCAGTAATGTTTGTCTGTATCCCCTAATTTGATTACTACAGGATAAGTTGTCTTCTATGCTAGTTTGTGATCTGCTCCCACAACAAAATCGACTGACCAATTTTTTTTAAATTTTTTTTTTTCTTAAGGGTGAAGAAAAAAAAAGAAATTAGTGAACTTGAATGTGAACATTTTACAAGTTTTTAGCATTTAGTTATTGCAAAACCAAACATCTTGTTTTGCATCTTATTTCCCCCTTTATATTATTTTTCTTAATATTGATATGACTATGAGTAGTTATATTTATTTAACCAATTGGTTGTATATTATTTGGTCTTGAACAATTATAGCCTGTGGTGATGGACTCAGCATCAGACACTGTCTTTAACAACGGGTATAACCGTTCCTTTGGCAGGGCAGGGACATTTACTTTGAACAATCAATATATACATCACTTGTTCTCACTGAAACTACCTCTGAAAAAGAAAAAAGAAAACAAAAAAAAAAAAAAAAAAAAGCCCCAAAAATCTTTAAAAAAAAAAAAAAAATATTTTGTGATTTCCTATTTTCTGTCAATCCCTCCCCCAGCCTTTTCTTTTGTTCATTTAAGGCCTCTGGTCTATTTGCTTTGTGTCTAAATACAGTCCTATTATATCTGGGAGTATAGGACAAAAGAAAAATTAGTTAAGATTTTTTTTTTTAGCCTCCCCCTCCATAAAATAACATTGATTTTTTTTTTTTTTTTTTTTTTTTTTTTTTTTTCCTTTCTTTGATTTTTTTTTTTTTTTTTTTTTTTTTTTTTTATCTTTGTCATTTGTCAATGGTTGTATAATTTCAGCCGTCACTCCATTTATAATTGGCCAAAAATTGAAATTTCATTTTCAATATGGTCTTTTAACCCTTAGTTGTAGACATATTTTCTGTGCATGTCAATTCAGTTCTGACCATTTTTTTTTTAAATTTTATTTTTATTTAATCATTTTTTTTTTTTTTTCTTTGTACCCTTTCATCCCACACAAGTTGCATTTAAAATTGAACTTTTTCATTATTTTTTTTTTCATAAATCAAAAAGATGTTAGCTAAGCTCATTAAAGCTGTTGACTTTGCTATAGAGATGTCTATAGTTTAGGATCAAAAGAATCTTTATGCCAATACAAAATTGTGTAAGTTTCAAAATTCAGCTGAGAGCATATTGCTGGGACCAGAATGGCAAAGTAGCATGGCCATGTATACTGGTCACTAAGTGCAAATGTGTATCCTTAGTGTGTATGGGTGTGTGACTGACTTTAAAGTATATGCGGGTATTCAGGTCAGTGGGAGCAAGGCTGGTATAGTATGGTAATGCGGGTATGCAAATTCACAAGAGCAGGGCTGCATCATAACACATGCGGGTATACAGGTCTACAGCAGCAGCAGCAGCTGGGAGTGGGAAGAGGTATCATTGTATATGAGGATAGTGGTCAGCCACCAGGTAGACAATTTTGCTCAGCTAGTTTTACTTCCTAAATCCTAGTGTTAGTTATGGGTATTTAGGTATTTTAATAATACTTTTTTTTTTTCTTTTTTTTTTTTTTTTTTTTTTTTTTTTTTTTCTAAATATTGTATAAAATTTCATGTTTCAATTTTGAGGCAGGATGACAACTGAATTTATTGCTGAAAATTAGATTCACTTCAGCATAAGTGTACATACATTTAAAAAAAAAAAAAAAAAAAAAAAACAATGTAAATATGCATCTCTCTAAGTAGATGTGATTAAAATCAGAAAACCACATTACATTAGTCATATCTCTTTAGGTCTGTTCAAGATAATTTTTTTATGATTAGGTTGTTATAAATTAGATGATTTCGAGTTAGAATTGTATTGTGAACAAAATGAAAATAACTTTTTAAGGATTTTGTAGCTCCCTACTTTATATTTTAGTTCAACTAATAAGCTCACTCAAATTGTCCCCTTCGCATATTCTTTTTTTTTTTTTTTTCCAACTAGGGAATATAAATCTGTCAGAATTAGAAGATAAATATAACATTTTCAGAAAATGTTATACTTTTAATATGCTAATATATAAGGAATGGAAATTAAATTGGTTTACTGTCCCATGCAGTAAAAGAGAAAAAAATGTTTAAAGTCCATTGAGAAAAAATTCATATTCAAATTTTTATGACTTTTTTTTTTTTGTTTTTTTTGTTTTTTTTTTTATGTAATGTGGTTTTCCTCACCTTAACTTTTTATATTTTAAAAAGCTTTATATATTCTGAAACTTTCACAAAGACATAAAATTAAATTTTGTGTATTATTTTTTTAGGTAATCATTCCTTTGCAAACTAATCACAACAAATTCAATATAAAATACTTATTGAAAAATCTGGATAAAATATTTTTGGCATCTAATTTGCTCAAATATAAAAGATAACTAGTTAATGTGATAGCTAGTAGTTATCCTTTTTCTATTTTGATTTGATGTTATATATATTGTGTAGTGGAAGCTCGTTTATTCACCATAGTGGGTAAATGTGGCATAGTCAGGTCAGCTAATAAGTGGCCAGATAACAAAGTTGAACTGAATAGTCAAGTATTGGCATTTGTCCTAAGCTCTAATCCAAATCTTGTTTAGCATGACACATTCCTAGCTATATTAACCTAGTTTAATCTTAAGATTCTTGTAAATGTTCATTTTAAAAGTATTTTTGTTGGGTTTGGGTGTATATAGGTGTTCATGATTTTAATATTTTTATACACCTTGTTAAAAAAAATTACTGGTATTTTCTTTAGCCCAATATCTTGACTGTTGTTCTACTAGTTAACTGCTTGAACAGTTCTTTCCTCCTTTTTATTTTATATTTTATTTTAAAATAAATGAATGCATATATAATGAGTGTAACTAAAAAAAACACTGACATAAAACTCGTCCATTTATAAGACTATCTTGCATCCATTTGGTTCTTAATATTACATTCATTGATATAAATTTCACAAGAACTATTTAAATGTGTGTAATTGAGCTGAAGATATTTTAAATTTTTATAAAGAGATTGTGTTCCAATGTTGAAGACCTTCCGACTGACTAAAAGTAAACAGACAATATAAAATAGTTTACTTGTATTACTCACGAAATATTTAACATTATAAACTAATTTGATTTATGTAATTTGTTGCATTCATATTCCTACCTCATATGCACAGTCACAGCTAACCAAGAAGTTAGGAAATGCAGATATTTATGAACAGAAAAATTTAATCCCTTTGCTTCAAATCTTCTGACTGGTGTTGACGACACCGTCCTAATCAATATTAACAAAAAAAAGCAAAAAAAATACACCCCGCCCCCTCCTCAGCACCCAGACTTGATTTGACTAAGCAGTCACTAATTTTTATTCCAGTGCAAGAAAACAAAACAACCCCCCCAAACTATGGACTTACTCACTACCTACCATCAACGATTTATAATCGCACTTAGGAAATTAAGATAACTTTCCCTTTCCATCTTTTGCTTGTTGCATTTCTATCATACCATTTGTTGTTTTTTTTTTTGTTTTTTTTTTTGTTTGTTTTATCATTGACACTTAGTTGTCATTGATACACAGTATTTATTTGATTACTTATCAGTTTTCTATCAACATACCCCTTGCTTTTTTTTTTTTTTTTTTCCTTTTTTCTTTTCTCTCACTCTCACGGGTACGTACAAGTAGTTTTAAAAATAGATTTATACTTTAAAATTAATAAGTGTTTATTTTTCTGTAAAAATTACTTCTATTTGTAAGTAATATGAGATAAAATGTTTGCTCATAAAACAATTCCTGGTATCACATCATTAAGTTAATTTTACCCACAATTAAATGTAGGTTTATAAGAAATGTAATATTTAGCTTCAAAGTAAATTTTAGGTTTAAAATATGCATAATTTTTGACATTAGAAAATACAGCAAGTAATTAGCCAATAAATTCTCCAATGGCATTAGGAGTGGGAAATGTTTTGTTAATAGATCATAGAAAGTTCTCTTACTCTTTGAAGTATAATTCTAATCACAAATTTTCTGCCTACCTCAAAAAAACCCTTAGTAATGGGCAGATTTTTTTTTTTTCCTTACATTCTAGCTCAAAAATTGTATTATTGGAATTTTTAAACTAAACCATGCATCCTTATTAATTTTTTTCTAAAGTATCAGGTTGTAGTCTAAGCATATAGTAGACATTTTTATAACTGAATTTTGAGTCAAGAACTTTAAAAAAAAAAAAAACGAAAATGTACTGTGGTTCTTATTGAAAATCAGCACAAGCAGAAATATTTGAGAACTGTACCTAGTTTTTTATTTTTTTATTTATATACTCTTATTTTACTATTTGCCCAAACATCCATATTAATTCTTCCTTATCATTAGCTGATTGCATATTGAAAAACTGCTCATCAAATCATAAATCAAATATATGTATAATTCACTTGGTTCTTTGTCATACAACATGCTGAGACCAATTCTAAGATAGGAATGTCATTTATCATATGATGTATACTTGTTGATGACCATATCAATAGCGACTAAATTTTTAAATTAAAAATTTCTCATTCATTTGTGGATAGGTCATCATCCTATATCAAGTTCCTTCATAATGAACACCTTTTGATTATTTATAGCTTTGAATATGGAAATTATTTGCAAAGCTCTTGCACTGACTTCCATCTATTTCAGGAAGAAATGCTTCAACATTCCACTTTTTATCTTTTAACAAGTTATTAGAGATCTAGATTTTTTTTTCTTAACTATTAATGGGAAGGAAAGTTTTAAATGCTTGTCATATATGTGAATAGCCATTTTTCACTCTACCCCTAAGTAGTCCATCTTCAATACCTCAACTTAAAAAAAAAAAAAAACAAAACAAAAAAATGTCCACTTAACTTGGCACACACAGTTCACCAATTTAAGGTATCTTTATGAATGCATGTGTGTGTGCATGTGACTAAGGTTGTACAGCTTGATTGTTTTACTGAGTATGATTATAATGTATATAAATTAACAAACACTCACATACATGCACAGAAACATTATCACATTGACATGTGATATCATTGTGTATATCAGTGAATACCAGAAAATATTCTTGCATCTTTTTCATAAACCTCTAACTTCTTGAGCTCAACTAAGATTATTCTTATAGTCCAACTCTTCTTACTAAAAGAATACAATATTGTGTATTACTTCTCTCTCTTTTTCTCTCTCTCTCTCTCTCTCTCTCTCTCTCTCTCTTTTTTCTCTCTCTCTCTCTTTTTCTCTCTCTCTCTCTCTTTCTCTCTCTCTCTTGTAAATAAGATATTTTTATCAATTATGGGGGCAGGAAAATTATTTTTTTTCTTTTAGAATTGCCCAATTTTGAATACTTTTGCATTTGTATGCAGTTTTTATTTTCAAATCCTTTTTTTTTTTTTTTTTTCCAATTGAGAAAGGGGGACACTGTACAATATTCTCTTGGCTTATTTATCATGATCTGAAAAATTTGGTCAATTTCATTGTTATAAACATTTCAAAGCAGAAAAAAAATTTCTAAAAGTTTGTAGGGTTTGCTAACTGCAAACTTTACGGGTCAAGAAAGTCAATGAGCCTGAAAACTTTTGCCACTACACTCATAAGTACTCAATCTTCACTTGAATCCTCATTATCAGGCTTCTTTAATTCTATAATGTATACGTGTAACATGGATATATATATATATCCATTGTACACTACAATATGTATCAAGATATATGCATCATAAATTTGGAGGGTTTCCTCTTCTATATAACTTGCATTTTTCATACATGTATGTGTGTGTGTCTCTTGGATCCACACACAATTCAATACCGCTGAGCTGAGATAATTCTTAAGGCTCAGTATGGAAAGACAAAATCATAAAAAAAAACTGCTTGAAAAATATAAATGGCAGGGAATAAAAACTTGTACACCTGCTGAGAGGATACTTTAATTTCCCCCCTACTCCTTCGTTTTTCCTTAACATGGAGAATGTTTTATTTTTTATTTTATTTTATTTATTTTAATTTTTTTTTTTTTTTTTTTTTATCAATCAGGGATTATATTCTTGACTCAGGGACCGTGACATAGTTGTCATTAATTATACTGTCAACAATGCTTATTTGGAAGCTTTTACTAGCTCCAAACTTGAGAAAAAAATAAATGGCAATTTTTAAAAATAAAAAAAATTTAAAAAAACATTTAAAAAAAAACAAACTGTTTATGTCTTATATAATATTGATAGTTCAATCACATTTGTATGTATTCCCCCTCCTCCTCCTCCCAAGACCAGTTTCATATGTCAACTGCTGGCTGAATCTATCAGCCAATTAATTAACAGTTCATGAATGAACAAGCGATTTGTCTTATTTTTATTTTCTTATTAAAGTGCAGAACAAGTGAACTCCTTGACTGGAGGGGCTTCCAATCAATTATGTAATACTACTTTAATCTGTGCTCCTTAACCAGATAAAGAACTATATTACAATTTGTAATGTGACTGTACAGTAGTGTAGAACTTCAAACATCAATTTGATACTTTTGTCAGTGGTGGTAATGAGGATGTGTACATGTTCCTCAATTTCTATCCAATTCATCAAATGTCTTGCCTGAAAAGACCCATGTTTTTTTGTTTGTTTTATTTTATTTTTTTTTTTATTTTTTTTTTTTTTTGTTCGTTTGTTTTTTTAATTGATCTGCTCTTTAAAAAAAATTTTTTTTATTCTTATAAAAATTGTACAGATAACTGATCTCTAATAGTATTTTCTTCAGCTATTACCTAATAGGGAGACTTTGCTAGATGGTTGAATTTTACTTTATATCTGAAAATTAAGAATGAAATATATTTTATGTACTCCTACCACAACAGAATATGGAGTTTGATTTTTATCCTTCCCCACTTTAATACTAATCTTAACAAATTTCAATTAAAATAGCTTGCCAGTTGTGATATTGGCCCTAATAAGACTTCCAATCCACCCAATTTGAAATTTTTACTTTTTACTGGAAAAAAAAAAGAAATGCAACCCCCAAAATTTGCATGTAAATAACTTGAGTAATCTGTTGATATACTTGGGACTATATTGTACTCTCCCTCCCTCCCTTCAATAAGATGATCAATTCAATCTTGAAGGGAAACTGCCATTTCAAAAATTTAGCCCTTATGCTGATCAGTTTCTGTGATTCTTGCCATTTGATAAAAACAATTTTTTTTTTTTTTTTTTTTTTTTTTTTTAATCCTGCAGTTTGGCACATATAAAGTTATAATTGATGGCCACCTTTCTCGTTTAATGTTATGCTGAACTAATTTTAAATCTCTACTTATGAGAACATTCTGGCTTGTTATCAAATCTGTCCATAATAATTTTCTGGATTGTTACTGGAGACATTTTAAAAATCCTAGCATGTAGAAAAATAACAGATGCTTATGTTAAGACAATGGTTATTTTTATTTTATTTTTTTGTATATTGCAGGGGGGAGACTCTCCTATTTTAGGGAACAGCTGCTGATACTTTTCAGACATTCTGAGCCAATCAGTTAGTTGTCATTCAGCTTTCCACTTTAGTTACACTACAATTCTCGCCACCCCCAACCCCCTCAAAATAAATACATGTCATTGTTTAATATAGCCAATTAATACTATGGTGTTGTGAGGGGTTGTGTAACTGCTGGCATTTATGTGTGAGCATCCACCCTCCACCATTTTAATCACTTGTTTTGTGACCCTAATCAAACATTATTTTTATACTTATTTCATATCTATTATATTACACTGCCATTTGGAAAAGTACGAAATTATGATCCACAATGTTTTGTATTTTCATTTTATTGATAACTCTGAAATATGTAAAAGAATTTTCCTTCCAAATTACATATTTTTGGTAAAATTCTTCACTTAAATAATCTTGCCATTATCATGACAAATCTATTCACTTTTTCAATCAGAATTCATTTTTATATTTGAATGTACAAAATATCTAGTATGGCACTAGATGTCTTTTTTCTTTTTTCTTGTTAAGTTCACTTTATCCACCATTTCCCTTATCAATTTTGTTAGATAACTTTTCTTAAAGATGTATTTTTAAAATACTCAACTGAGTAGCAGTTTGAAGACCAAATAGAAAAATATCTTTGTAATTAAGGATTTTTTCTTTTTATATAACTGATACTGAAATAAATATCAAGCTGATTTTAAAAAAGAAAGAAAAAAAGTTCTCTCTCCCATATATTTTAAATAAAAGAAAAAAAATCTAAATTCTTGAACATTTTATCAAAATCAAGCTCATTTAGATTTCTAAATAAAGTTTATTTTCTTAATTTTAATTTGTTTGGAAATTGTTGGTGTGAACTTTTTGAACCTTACAAAGCTCTATTTTCTTGAAGTGGAATTCTAGGATTTTAATCAGTGTAAAATAGGTAATTATTTTTAAGTAATATACCTTCTAATATATAAGAAAAAAGTTATTGTGCATGATTGGGGTATTTTGATGATGATGCAGTAATTCCATATATCCCAATTTCTTTAATTGAAAAAAAAAAATCAGGATGCTAATATATAGTATCAAAATTGTAAACATATTCTCTTTCACACACACGCACACATATATATATATATATATATATATATATATACACACACACACACACACACACACACACACACACACACACACACACACACACACACATATATATATTAGTAGAGTGTGTTAGGTAATTTTTCCCCCCTTATTCTTTGTAACTGGGTCATAAGAGGCAATGAATCATTTCAAAAATTTTTAAGCCTGAAATTCTCTAATATAAACTTTTTCTTCTTCCTTAGCTCTCCAACAAGGAAATGAATAGTTTTCAGAATTTACATATTGAATGAAAGGCCCTAAGTGAAACTTGATCCAAGTTTGTACTCTTGTTTTTGCCAATAAACTACCTCAAATTTTAAGACTGATGTTTGTTGTCTCTTTGCAATCACTAAAATTTGTTTGACATTTGAAGATGAGAAATCAAATCTGTTACTACTACAGTTAAAAAAAAAAAAAAAAAAAAAAAAAAAAAAAAGAAATGACTCGTAGTAACCACTTCAGTATTGTATAAACTTGGTAATTTATATATTTTTTTTTTCTTTGAGATCCAATAATTGTTTTTTGCATTTTTATTTTATTTATAACTGAAGTGTGTATTGTTTCAATTAAATTTCTAAATATTTTAGGTGTATATATATATATAAAATCTTTAGAGACTAAATTTTGAATTTATTTGGCCTAAAAAATTCAAAAATTTTCAAATTATGATATTTACACCCAAACACTTTACATTTTTTTTTTTTTTTGTCTAGAATACAAATAGATCTGTATTGGTTTTAAAAATGGAAAAAATAAATAAGGATGAGATTACATTTTGAATACGTAAAATATAAGTAACCTATTTATCTTTCAAATTTTGTATGCACAAATATCTTTTAATAAGTTGCTGAGGTGTAATTTTTTTTTTTCTTGTCTTCTTCCTCTCCAGTAATGATAACTATTATCAAAACCTATTTAGTCAGTACTTTTTATTCTAATCATTAAGATACTCATAGGAGTACTTTTAAGAAGTTTGTTGTTAAAACTGAGTACTTTTATTGATGAATAAAGTGAAAGAATTTCCATTCCATTAAATAAAAATATATTCTTCACTTTTTTAACCTATAAACTATCTTAAAAGCAACATCAACTTCATTGCCTCTTTGACTATGTAGAAACATTTAACCTGATAATTCAAAGTTCAATAGAAATAATTTTTTTTTTTTTTTTTTCACTTACAAAATCAACTCGATATCTCGTATACTCATAAAATCTAAAATCTCTATTTTGAGCTTGATAAAATGCATATTGATTGACTTCAGTCTAAATCCCAATATTTACACAATTAGAGCTGAGTAGATATTTAAATGAAGTTTTAACTCCCACAACCATGTGTCAATAAGTGACATATTTCATAATCTGTTGAAACGATAGGTAAATTAAACAAACCTTTTGATTGGTGGTTGGATTATTAAGTTCTAAAATAAAATTAAAATATATGTATATATATATAGAGAGAGAGAGGGGGGGGGAGAGGGATCTATAAAGAAAATAGTTTTAATTAAGTTTCCATTCCAAAAATAAAATTAGAAAGAAAAAGAAAAAAATCCAGATCCTCATCATAAAAATAAATGTATAGAAATGCATAAATACTGGATTTCAAATCCTGGGGGTGGAGTATTTTATAAGCTCTGATGCTAAAATTATGACCAACATTCATTTATTAGTTGGGCTGTTAGATTAACAATTAAGTAGAATCTTATTCAACAAGGCATAAGGGTTTCTTGGTTGAAACCAAAAAAAAAAAAAATTGTCAATAGAAATATATTTCTGTCTAAAGTGCCTATATAAGTCAATTTTATCCCTTTTTTATGAGTATGCAAAATGTTTTAAATAACATTGCTGAAAACACTTATTTTTTTTTTTTTTTTCTAATCCCCCACAAATTATGAGATGTTTATGCAAATTTCGGTTTGGGTTTTTTAACTTCCGATTTTAAACAATTGACAAAAATATTTTACATATCAAAGTTTGTTTTTTTTTTTTTTTCTCCAAATCAATATTTTGTTAATAAAAATTTGTAAAGTAAATATTTCTATTAAATTTTTTTATTTTACCAATGAAAATTTCAAGACCATTTTCTTGTCCATGATGTTTTCGATGCAATGATTCGATAATTGAGAAGAGGGAAGTATAAATGTTGCAGTGATTATTTTGTGTGCATCATCACGCCAGCCAGTTTGGATATGAATTGGTGCTTGTATTATGTAAAGAAAATTTCCTTGTTTAATGTACAAAATATATAGAAATCTAGGAAATAGTTACATTCATCATAAGAGTAAGTTTCAGTCAAGTTCCAAAAATATCTTCAACTCACAATTCATCAAACACTCATATTTCTTCCATCTTTCCCTCTCACTATCATTAAGATTTCAATGTTAGATCTATAATTTTAAAAACTTAAATGTAACTTCAGTTTAAGTTTGTTTTTGGGGTTTTTTTTCGTTAAAAAAAAAAGGGAGAGCAAATGATTAAACAATTTTATATATAAAAGAATGTAAATTTTCGTATATTGTACATTACCACAGAAATAACATTTACTTTATAACAAGCACCAATAAATTTTTTAAAGATGTTTTCATTTGGCAGGTTTGGTTTGGTTTGTTGGGTTTTATGGCATATCAACCGTTGTAGGTTATTTAACGCCAAATCCATTTTTATGTGAATAATCTGTTCTATTTAAAACAATTCAGTTAAGCATAAGTACACAGTTTGTCAAAAACATTTCTATTTCAAACTATTCAAGCAGTTATATGTAACAATTCAGTTAATTGTAAATACAGTTTTAATGTCAAAAACATTTCTATTTCAAGCTATTCAGTTTACTCAAAACAATTCATTTTAGCATAAGTATGCTGTAAGTTCTATTTAACCCATAGATAGGGCCCTATCAGGTGCTACCACTTCGGGCCAGAGTGGACCTGGGAGCAATGGCAATGAAGGGGTACTCCGCATTCCCCAAAGCTCCAGCACTGCTGGAACCTCACCATCAGATTGTTTAATGTCATATGCAGGACACTCGTTTGGGGGGGGACTTACCCCTCTGCAGAGGTGCAGTCAATGTATTCTACAGCCCCAGCTGACTGGGCAACATTTGGCCTGTGGCCATTCAGTGGTTGCATAGTAATTAAAAAAATATATAAATTTTTTTTTTGTTTTTTTCATTGCAGATGTTAAATTTGGTTTTCCTACCATAAAAAGAGAATGCACCTTTTCAAAAATACAATAAAAAATACTTAATATTTCTATGTTAATTTATATTAAACCCATTTATATTCGTTAGTGATAATTACTTGGTTTCTTTCCAGATGATGTTTTATATTTACGGGGAAAAAAGTCAGGTTTGTAATAATATAAACCTCTAATTCTTAAAAATTCAAATGAAAGAAAATATCTATTTGTCAGTTATCGTAAAATGGAATGTACAAAAAAACATAGAAAAGTTAGAAAAATTATTAATCAGGAAGGTCGATAGGAAGTTTTATCAAGTAAAACTGTCTTAAAAATTTGACCTGAATATATGTGGTATTTATTTAATCTTCCGACATACAAAATGAGAAATGTGTGTGTGTGTATATCTAATCTATAATTCTGCTGGTGTGAAAAAAAAAAAACAGATTGTACAATTTGCAAATTGTACAAGCTATTTGGGGAAAAATTCAGTTTAAAAAAAAAAAAAAAAAGACGAAAAACACGTGCTAATTGAAAATAATCAAGCAAGGATGTCTTGTCAAAAGAAAAAACACCAACAGATTTAACTAAGCTAAAACGTAATAAAGTACTAGTACTAGTACGTGAGATTGGCTAGTGCTATCCTGAAGCGCCGTTTGGTGAAACCTAGGTAGACTCTCTCTAGGCCATGTAGGAATTATTTTCACTATATATATATATATATATATATATATATATATATATATATATAATCCAACGCCAAGTCAGCCGATGGTGGGAACGATTATATTTTGGGATTTTCTATCTACAATATCCATATAATTCAAAATCCAAAAGAGAACTCAATGTAAAATAATATAAAATTAAATTACAAAGCACATAATTCCATATAAAAGAAACCTTTAAAAATTATTCATATTTTTGTAATAATTTTATTTCAGCAGATCATATATATATATATATATATACGTATACGTTTATGTATATCAACATTATATATGTGCATCATATATATATGTATATATATATATAATAGAGTATCGGCCCATCGGGATAATGTTTAGAGTGTTCGCTAAAGGTCCTGGAGATAGGGTGTTCAATCCCAGGTCATGCCAAAGACTCAAAAAATGGTACTTGATGCTTCCTTGCTTAACACTCAGCATTATAAGGTACGGATCAAGGGTGAAAAGAGTAATCCAGGAAAAGGAGTAGCGCTTTTCCCAACAACTTGATGTAGTAGCTATTGAAAAGAAAGCCTCCGGCTTGCCCTCAACTACGGTTGACCAACTTATATAAATGTATATTATTTATATATACATTGTATGTATGTATGTATATATATTTCATATATGTGTGTGCATATATATGTATATATATATATATATGTGTGACATTTTTAAGTATTCACGCATATATATATGCATTATATATATTATTTTACGTAAGAAAATTATTTTTATGAATATGAATTTATATGTATGAATATTTGTGTGTGTGTGTGCAGGCATTATATGTATATATACATTATATGGATATATATTTATGTATGTATATATGTGTGTGTGTGTGTACACATACATCATATGTACCATATACATTGATGTGCAATAGGAATCAATACACTAGATATATATAAACATTCATTGTATCAGTATATGTACTATATATAATGTGCGTAATATATATATATATTTCACATATATATGTGTCTGTGTGTGTTTGTATATAATATACATTTCATGTATATAATATATATGATATACTTTTCATATATATATATATATATATATATATATATATATATGACATACTTTTCATATATGTATATATATATATATATATATATATATATATGATATACTTTTCATATATATATATGTATATACATATATATTATATACTTTCATATATATATATATATATGATATACTTTTCATATATATATATATATATATGATATACTTTTCATATATATATATATATATATATATATATATGATATACTTTTCATATATGTATATATATATATATATATATATGATATACTTTTCATATATGTATATACATATATATGATATACTTTTCATATATGTATATATATATATATGATATACTTTTCATATATATATATATATATATATATATATGATATACTTTTCATATATATGTATATATATATATATATATATGATATACTTTTCATATATGTATATACATATATATGATATACTTTTCATATATATATATATGATATACTTTTCATATATATATATATATATATATGATATACTTTTTATATATATATATATATATGATATACTTTTCATATATATATATATATATACTTTTCATATATGTATATATATATATATGATATACTTTTCATATATGTATATATATATATGATATACTTTTCATATATGTATATATATATATATATGATATACTTTTCATATATGTATATATATATATATATGATATACTTTTCATATATGTATATATATATATATATATGATATACTTTTCATATATGTATATATATATATATGATATACTTTTCATATATGTATATACATATAAATGATATACTTTTCATATATGTATATATATATGATATACTTTTCATATATATATATATATATATATATATGATATACTTTTCATATATATATATGTATATATATATGATATACTTTTCATATATATATATATATATATATATATATATATAATATACATTTCATATATATATATGATATACTTTTTATTTTCATATATATATATATATATATATATATATATATACATTTCATATATATATATACATTTCATATATTTATATATATACATATACATTTCATATATATATATATATATAATATCATATTACAATTTAATGGAGACTCAAACTCGGTTAACATATACATTTCATATATATATATAAAATATACATTTCATATATATATATATAAAATATACATTTCCTATATATATATGAAAACCAAATATAAATAAAAATGGCTGTTTATGTAAGATGATTAATGGAAACACTCTTCATTTCGAAATTCCTATTGCAGAACCTTTAATTTGTAACTTTAAACAATTTGAGGAATATCAATTCATAAAATGTTCTTGAAGCTTTTATTTATTTATATATTTTTTTAAATAAAGATATTCAGATAAAATTTCATAGTAAATTGTCCACTTTTTTTTATTTAATCCGGAAATTCGAACTAATTTTAGACTATAAATCTTCAATTTTCAAGGATAAAAATGATTCCCTATTTTCAAAATTTGGTTCACTTTAACATTTAAATTCAATGTAGAACGATAATACATTTTCGTAGTTGTCGGACAAGACACCTTTATTCGTATATTGTTTACTACGGGAATTATTTTTTACGGTTGATGTTTTTCTTAAATTATGTTGTATTCATAAAAAAAAATGATTAAAAAAAAACACCACAAAGGGAGAGGAGATAAGTTATTTTGAAGTAAGTTTGAAGAAACCATAATGTTCATTTTCTTTTACATAATTTTAGAGTATTAATATATTTCTCATATATATATATATATATATATATGTGTGTGTGTGTGTCTGTGTGTGAATATATATGTGTGTGTGTGTGTGTGTGTGAATATATATGTGTGTATATATATATATATATGTGTGTGTGTGTGTGTGAATATATATGTGTGTGTGTACATATATATATGTATATATATGAAAAGAAATGAGTTAATTCCGACAGAATGTTCGTAGAAAAGCTACTGTTTG
>CAUZXS010002428.1:7500-37917 GCA_963585895.1 Sepioteuthis lessoniana | reverse complement strand
AGAAAGGATGAAACGATACAACTAAATTGTAAAATGCAAAGAACAAAAATATATGGTGCATGTCATGTTAAAAAGAAGAATGAATGAATTTTGAGATAGAAAAAGATTTAAAAAAAATAACCCTGAAGATCCTGAAGGAAGAAAAAAAAAACACCAGTCTTTTGTTACATACAGTATCATCTATAAATAATGTATACCCCATGCGAATTTTTGTTCGTGAAATGATAATTTTCCTCTTTGCCAAAGGAAACAGGTTGGTTGGTTGGTTTTGGTTTCGTTTGGATAATTCGTGATTGTGTACGGCATAGAAAATTAGAGTTCATGCCTTTTTTTTATACAGGATCAAAATGACATGAGATATTCCGGGTGTTGAACAAGTCCTGGCGGCAACACCTCACAAGACACCAACTATACGGCCACCTGCCTCCCATCACGAAAACTATCAAAGTTAGACGAACCAGATATGACGGACATTGCTGGAGAAGCAGGGACGAGCTCATAAGTGATGTACTCTTATGGGCCCCCACATATGGCCGGGCAAAAGCAGGACGACCAGCACGAATATACATTCAGCAGCTATGTGAGGATACGGGATGTAGCCCTGAAGACCTGCCAGAGGCGATGAACGATAGGGTGAAGTGGCGAGAGAGGGTCAGGAATATCCGTGCTAGTGGCAGGACATGATGATGATGATGTGTGTGCATGTATAATGCCACATTCATTTTTATGCATATAAACAGTTCTATTTTTAACATAAGTACAGAGTTTATATGTAAAAAAAGTTTTATTTTAAACAATTCAGTTAAGCATTACTACAATTTTTGCTTACACAGAGTTAAATGTAAAAACAGTTCTATTTCAAACAATTCAGTTTAACATAAGACGTTTTTTTTTGTTTACGCAAAAGTCTGGAAACTTGTGCATGTGTATAAGTGTATTTATGCATAGATATTTGTCGGTGCCTCCCGGTAGACGGGACCTGACACAAGGTCAGTGAGTGTGCATTTATATATGTGTGTGTGCATGTATATATATGTGTGTGTATGTGTATTAAAACGACTTGATATTTTCCATGAGTATGTGTGTGTATGTATATATGTGTGTGTATGTATATATATGTGTGTGTGTATTAAAACGACTTGATATTTTCCATGTGTATGTGTGTGTATGTATATATGTGTGTGTATGTATATATATGTGTATGTATATTAAAACGACTTGATATTTTTCATGTGTATGTGTGTGCATGTATATATGTGTGTGTATGCGTATTAAAATGACTTGAGACTTTCCATGTATATATGTATGCATGTATTATCATATGTGTATGCGTGTGCATGTATATATGTGTGTGTGTGTGTATATAAGTGTGTATATGTATATATGTGTGTGTATGTATATATATGTGTGTGTGTATTAAAACGACTTGATATTTTCCATGTGTATGTGTGTGTATGTATATATGTGTGTGTATGTATATATATGTGTGTGTGTATTAAAACGACTTGATATTTTCCAGGTGTATGTGTGTGTATGTATATATGTGTGTGTATGTATATATATGTGTGTGTATGTGTAGTAAAATGACTTGAGACTTTCCATGTATATATGTGTGCATGTATTATCATGTGTGTATGTGTGTCCATGAATATATGTGTGTGTGTGTGTATATAAGTGTGTATATGGATATATGTGTGTGCATCTATATATATGTGTGTGTGTATTAAAACGACTTGATATTTTCCATGTGTATGTGTGTGCATGTATATATGTGTGTGTATGTGTTATTTCTACTTCTCAATAAAAATATGTATACATTTATTTATACCATCATCAACATCATCAAGGCGTTTATATAACACGGATTCTCTAGTCACGCTCTCCACCGTACTTTTCAGTCATTCCTATTGGCAAGTCTTTTTGGTGGCATCCAGTATCCGCGCAGAGCTGATGAATGTAAGTTTTTGCTTGTCAGCCAACACTGGTATGTCCATGCACAGAAATTTATAGGACATAACGGACGGTTTGTGAGATGGGAGGTAAGTGGCTATACAGTTGCTGTTTCATTGGGTGCTGTTTCTTGGATTCGTTCAAAACAGATCGTAACATTCTGGGGTAGTTCCCATCTATCTTTTTTTTTCTCCAGGAGTTTCATTAGAGTCTAAAAGGTGCAACCATACGACTACAGTTTGGAAGATTTCTCGTTTTATTGTTATCAAAGTAGTCAGTTTTCTATATCGTTGATTAACTGTCTTTCATATGCATACGTTGACGTCGCTTTTAGGTATGAGAACTGGTCTATTAATTTCCGAGGCTTGGCTTCAAATGAGGAGGTAGCGCAATATTAATAAGTTCAGACTGTAGGAAATTCCTAGACGAGATACAAAGTTTAAGACCCACTTTTTGGCCTTGTGCCAAACTCGGTCAAACTTAGTAATTAACTTTAAGCATACCCTATTAATGTTTTTTAAGAGTCAATAACAGTTAGGGAAAAACGAGATAACATGAAAAAGTATACTTACTTAATAAAAGAAATCCAACATGTGCAGAAAGCCCAGAGAGAACTTGTTAAAACATACCAAAAAGAACAACGAGAATACGTCCAAGAATAAATGGATACAAACATTTTTTAGCAAAAACTAAGACAGTTTTACATCCAACATTACAATACTATGGATACTTTGTCTTGAAATCTTTTTCCTTTTTTTTTTCTTTTGTCCCTTTTTCTTTTGTCCCTTCCCTTTTAGATACTCCATATCAGTCAATGTCCTAAACCTTCTTCATTTCCTCTTTGTTCTCTTTTCTCTTAATAAACCTCCCCACTCCTCATATTTCCCCTCTTTCTCACAAAAATTAAACCACCTCTTTCTGGTCAAATCTCTGATGAAACCCAATACACTTTGTGCCGCTTAGCTCTGGGGTGAAAGTCAAAACAAAATAACCCCTACCACCATCACTCAAACCTCCTTGTTCTTCCCTTATCTATCTCTTGTCTTTAGATCCTTCATCATCATCATCATCATGTCGTGCCGTCAGTACGGATATCCCTGACCCTCTCTCGCCACTCCTTCCTATCATTCGTCGCTTCTGGCAGGGCCTCAGGGCTACACCCCGTATCCTCACAGAGCTGCTGTATGTAGGTTCGAGCTGGTCATATGAGGGGTCCATTGGAGTACATCACTTATGAGCTCGACCCTGCTTCTCCAGCAATGTCCTGCAATGTCTGGTTCGACTAATTTTGATAGTTTTCGTGATGGGAGGCAGGTGGCCGTACAGCTGGGGCTTTGTGTGGTGTTGCCTCCAGGACTTGTTCAAAATTGCTCGCAGCATTCTTGTGTAGTTCTTTATACCCTTTTACATTCTTCATTACTTTATCTATTTCCTCGATTGCTACAATGTAGACAAACCCAAAAAATGTTTAGTCTGAGGAAGTTCTTCCTTGAATAAAGAACGAAATATTCCTTGTAAACTCGTAGTAAGTGTTTGATTTATCCACTTTTCCACTTATTTTTATCATCTTGTCAGATTCACCAAAATCTACCATTTCTGCATAAAAATAAAACACAATAGACTTTTTCTCTGTATTGAGCAAGTCACACTCTTCATTTCATTTGAAAGTATTGGAAACGTTTAACATTATTTCGATATAGTCTCCAATACAGTATTTTTCCCATCATAAATAATTCTCATATCTTGTTTTAGTATGATGAAGTTCTTCTGTCATTAAAGAACGAAATATTACCATTAAACCTGTTGTTAGTGTTCGATTTATCCACTTTACCACTTATTTTTCTCATATATATATATATCACAAAATACAATAGAGAACTGGACGAAAATCTGCATCCTCTCCTTCCACAAGAAAAGCGACCTCGGATTCACAAAGAACTACCGAAGCATATTTCTTACTGCCATAGCTGCTCATGTTTATTACACCCTTCTTCTCTATCGAATCCGACCTGAAGTTTAATTTATAAACAGTCGGGGTTTTACGTTCACTTTTGGACTAATATCCAAGAGAAATGTATGACTCCCTATCATTCCAGCTATGGGTTAAATAGTACCACTCCTGTACGTCTACGAAGATGGCATTAAATTACCCAAAAGGTTGATATGCCATTAAGAAATAAACCAAACCAATTTGCAGCAAAATCATAATTTTCTCGTTTATTGAGGTGCCCGTGGTGTAATGGTTATCGTCGAAGGATGTGGACACGACGACACGAGTTCAAATCCTGGACGAGACTGATAGCATTTCACATAGCACTAATACCCTTGTGAAAGGTATGAATCCAATTATTCTCCCTCCAGCTATGGGTAAATAGTAGGACAGACTAGGTTCTTCATCCTTGGTGAGGCGACTAGTCTAGGAGAAGGAAAACTCTGAATTCAAACCTGTTAAACTCCGCTTAAAAATTGACCTTGTGTCATATCCTGCCCGAGCGGAGGGGTTGGGTAAATAGGATAATTTTCTCGTGTCTGCTATCATGTGGGACATCATTTTTAAAAAATCTATCAATCAACATTTCCAAAAAATACTCATATTTCTATATAGATATGTAGCCATAATCCCACACATCGAAGCGAGATGATAAGTTGAGAAATACAGCGGAAATCTTTTTTTAACTCAGAGAATAAAGCAATTTCCAGTGCAGACAATCTTGTGGAGTTTCCGTTCGCGCTGATATTATTTTTTTAATCATCCGAATGTTCGGTATCGATGACTTGGAAATGATAATTCGAATTCCTCACTGCCTCCATGGATCGATGTTACAATGGGAACTCACCGAGTTCACGGGTAGTCTAGTAACTGAAATTGTTTTAGTTTCTGGAAAATTCGTTTAATTAGCATTGTCTTGTCTTAGTTTTATTTCTTTTCGGAAAAGAATTAATTTGTGCCATTTTTGTCTGATCAAAGATGAAATCGTGCAATAAATTATATTAACCAGAATCTACTTTGTCTTCTCTTGGAGACGGTTTTGTGGAGACCGTCTGAATGGTGCCGCTGAAACATTCAAAGACAATTCCAAACCAAAATACACCATTCTTGTCTTTTGTTCGTTTTAAATCAAGCATTTTATAAGTAATTTACCAAAAATACAGCAAACACATAGTACTTTTTGCAAATCAAAATAATAATAATAATAATAATAATGAAAAGGTGTAGAACATGAAGGTGACGGTGATACCAATTGTAATTGGTGCACTTGGAACGATCACTAAAGGCTTGGTAAAGCTGCAGGAAGAGTTGGAAATCGAAGGACGGATCTAGATCATCTAGACAGCTGCATTATTGAGATTGGCCAAAATACTGAGAAGAGTCCTGGAAACCCAAGGAGACTTGCTGTCACTCAGACCCCTCATGGGGGCCAAAGATTAAGATATCAAGAGTTAGTTATGCGCAGAAGGAAATGAAACGGTGAATCACATAATAAACAAATGCAGCAAACTAGACATGACTGGGTAGGAAAGGTGAACAACTCGGAATTGTGCAAGTTTGAGTATACCACCAAATAATGTATGCACAAGCCTAAATACGAACTAGAGAATGAGACGCAGGAAATTCACTGGGATTTTGAGATATAAACGGATCACCTAATCCCGGCCAGAAGACAAGGCTGAGGGTTAATTAGTAATAAAAAAGAACTTGTAATCTAGTCGATTTTGTTTGCTTGGGTTTTATGGCATACCAACATTTGTAGGTTATTTAATGCCAAATCCATTTTTATACAAATAAACACTTCTATTTCAAACAATTTAGTTTTGCATAAGTACACAGTTTAATTGTCAAAAACAATTCTGTTTCAAGCTACTCAGTTTAGTTAAACAGTTCAAATTCAAATAATTCAGTATAGTTTTTGTTTTCACACAGTTAAATGTCAAAACGGTTCAGTTTAGCGTAAGTAGTTTCAATATCAAAATAGTTCTATTTCAAACAATTCAGTTTAGCATAAGTACGCTGTTTAGTTCTATTTGACCCCTAGATAGGACACTATCAGGTGCTACCATTCCGGGCCAGTTAAATGTCAAAACAAGGCTATTTCAAGCAATTCTGTTTTGCATAAGTACAGTTTTTTCTATTTAAAAGCAGTTCTATTTGAAACAATTCAGTTTAGTAAAAGTACGCCTTTTAAGTATCAAAACAGTTCTGTTTCAAACAATTCAGTTTAGCGTCAGTACTCTGTTTAATTCTATTAAACCCATACATAGGACCCTATCAGATGCTACCACTTCGGGCCATTTAGTGGATTATTTAGTGTCATATCTTAGACACTCGTTTGGGGTGGGGATTGTACCCCATCTGCAGAGGTGCAGTTGGTTTATTCTGGGCAATAGTGGATCTTGCCTTTCCGACTGACCAGAAAGTGGAAAAAAAAAAAAAAAAAAAGCGAAAAGATAGATAAATACTTAGATCTTCCTAGAGGGCTAAAAGAAAGTAGGGGAACATGGTGACAATGATATGAATTATAGTTAATACACTCGGAATAGTTCTCAAAGGCTTGGAAAAAGGGCTGGAAGATTTGGAAATTAGAGGGAGAATTGACACCATCTTTATAACAGTATTGTTGAGATCGGCCAGATGACAAAACAGCCCCAGAGACCTGAAGAGATGTTTGTCCCTCAGACTCCAATGAATGACTCTCAGCTAACACTAGCGGGGAAGATTCACAAGGAGTGAAATTATAAGAAAATAAAAAAAACAAAAAACAAAATCAATAAAGATAAAAGTAAAGATGGCAAAATATGCAATGGAAGATTTTCTACAGGATCTTAAAACTAAATCTTACAATTTACATGAAACAATATCTGCAAGTACAACAGTGGTAATTTACTAAGCTTTTTGTTTAGATGTGGCACAAGGCCACACGAATTGGGCGCCCAATGAGAATCGAACTCACTCGTCTAGGTTTGCTAGTCTAGCTTGCTAACCGTTACACCACCAGAGGTGCCCAATAATTTACAAAACTTTTGATGTGGCACAAGGCCGAATGAATGGGATGCCCAATGAGATTCGAACTCACTCGTCTAGGTTTGCTAGTCTACCTTGCTAACCATTACACCACCCGAGGTGCCCAATAATTTACAAAACTTTTGATGTGGCACAAGGCCGAATGAATGGGATGCCCAATGAGATTCGAACTCACTCGTCTAGGTTTGCTAGTCTACTTTGCTAACCATTACACCACCCGAGGTGCCCAATAATTTACAAAGCTTTTGATGTGGCACAAGGCCGAATGAATGGGGCGCCCAATGAGATTCGAACTCACTCGTCTAGGTTTGCTAGTCTACCTTGCTAACCATTACACCACCCGAGGTGCCCAATAATTTACAAAACTTTTGATGTGGCACAAGGCCGAATGAATGGGATGCCCAATGAGATTCGAACTCACTCGTCTAGGTTTGCTAGTCTAGCTTGCTAACCGTTACACCACCAGAGGTGCCCTACAAGTACAACAGTAATTAGCTCTGGGAAGTGGTGTTTGTAATGTAATGGACACGGTGACTCGAGTTTGCATTCTACATAGTGCTAATACCCTTAGGAAAGGTATGAATCCAATTATTCTCTCTCCAGATCTTCAATAGGGTAGCCTGGGCTATATAACCTTGGTACGTCAACCGGTAAAAGAAAAGGAAATCTTTGAATTCAGACTTGCTAAACTCTGAAAAATTGATTTTGTGTTACCCACTACTTGTACAGAGAAGTTAGATGAATATACGTGGTGCCTTCAATAGGTTTCCACACTTTTTTGTACAGGCTTTTAAAATTGACGTAGACTCTTGAAAATTCAGTATGTTATTGCTATATACTTATAAAATGACTGACCAATTTTTATGATTTCAGGTTCAAATCAACAGCTACAGCAGCAATTGGAATACACCCTACTAACGTCTGGTTGTCACAGCTGGTGAATTTCAATAAAGCAATCTGGACTTTTGAAGAACGATTTACAATAAAATTCTGTTTTAAACCTGGAAAAATGACACAAAAACGTATGGAATGCTTCAGAATGCTTTTCGACCATCTTGCATGAATCGAGCATCAGTTTTTGAGTGGCATAAGAGATTCAACCACGGCAGGGAGTCTGTGAGGGATGATGAGAGGCGTGGGAGGAGTAAGGAAGTCAATACACCACAGTTGATTGGCCAAAGGGTTAGGGTTTCTATGTTGAGGTTTTAAGGGAGTTCAGGAAGAGATTCCGTCGGAAGAGGCCAGCACTCTTCAAATCGAGTCAGTGGCATTTCCAGCAAGACAATGCACCAGTCCACAACTCCATCCTTGTCACAGACTATTTGACCAAGATGGGCATCAACACAGTTCCTCAACCTCCCTATAGTGCAGACCTTGCTCTCTTTGACTTTTACTTATTCCCTAAGCTCAGAGGCTGTCGTTATGAGACAATTGAGGAGATGAAAGAGTTCTGTGACGAAGGTCATTGACACGATCACACAAGAGGACTTCCATGGGGTCTTCCAGAAGTTGTTGGAACGGTACAATAAGTGCATTGCAACCGAAGGAGATTACTTCGAAGGGGACTAGAGTTTCATGTGTGTAGGATCAATAAAAGTGCCCAAACGAAAAAAGTCTGGAAGCTTATTTAATGATCCTCGTATATTTATAAAAGAAAACCCAAAGACCACTGACTAAAAAAAATACTTTTTCCTTGAAAAAACGATATAAAAATCTTGAAATTAAAAAAAAAGTGACATTTAGATAATTTGATTGACATAATTTTTACAATTTATAAGGTTCTCCAGAATCAATATGTAGATTATTTGGAGTTTTTTTTTTGTTAAATTGCGTATCAAATCTCGTGGGTTATTTAATGCCATAGGTGACCTTGTTGAAAATCAGAATTGACACAATTCAACCTATAGCTGAGGGGGTGGTGATTTTTGGTTCATACTTTTCCCAAGGGTATTTGTCTGAAACGTTATAGCGTGAATGGAGTTCGAATACGTTTGTTTCGATGCTGCAGTCCAGGAAGTAAGACACAACGCACCCCCCCCCGTAGATTTTTTGACCAGAAAGTTAAGGCAATTGATGATTTAGTATCTACTTGTCCTATCCTGACACCGAAGGAATTCAAAAATTAACTAGACAAGATTGGACAGTAAATTCATTAGTTTTGTTTTGTTTGATTGAGTTTCATGGCATATCAACGCTTATAGGTTATTTAATGTCAGAATCTGTTTATATAAATTACCCCCCCCCCGGGGAGTTTGAGCACTTTGGCGAAGGAATATAACGGTTGCCACTCGTGTAATTCAAAACTCTTCTAACGAATTGAGCACTCCGGCACCCGATAGCGCAAAATGTAAACAAACGAAATTGAAAACATATGCGTTAATTCCCGAGGTGATGTCAAGTTGCAGGTTTGCCCAAGGGGTATGTCATCAGGCAGACGTAAAATTGAGCGGGTTTCAATACCGGCTTGACGCAACTCGTGTGTATAGCCACACTGAAGAGTTGAGATACAACTAAAAAGTCCGTCTATGGATGACAATATAAATGTATGTGTGATTTGAAAGAGACAAGTTTGAAACATATTTAAACAAGTCATAGCTCATTTGTTTGTACACAGTTAAATGGCTTCAAGTACTGTTACCCGACCCTAATAATTTTATTTAACATTGATATTCTGTTGCCCAGTCGGTTGGGGCTGTAGAATACACCGACTGTTTCTTTGCAGAGGAGTAAGACCCCCCCCCCCGCAAACGAGTGTCGTTAATATGACACTAAACAATCTGATGGTGATGTTCCAGTGATGCTGGAGCTTTTGGGAATGCGGATCACCCCTTCATTGCCATTGCTCATAGGTTCGCTCAGGCCCGGAGTGGTAGCACCTGATTGTGTCCTATCTATGGGTTAAATAGAACCAGTTGCATACTTATGCTAAACTGAATTGTTTAAATTAGAACTGTTTAACTAAACTGAATAGCTTGAAATAGAAATGTTTTTGACAATTAAACTGTATTTACATTTAAACTGCGTGCTTATGCTAAACTGAATTGTTTGAAATGGAATTGTTTTTGACATTGAAACTGTACTTATACCAAATTGAATTGCTTAATATAGAACTGTTTGACATTTGACTGTGTGTAAAGAAAATCTATACTTATACTAAACTGAATTAGCTGAATTAGAACTGTTTGGACAAACTGAATAGCTTGAAATAGAAAGTTTTTCACAATTAAACTGTGCACTCATGCTAAACAGAATTATTTGAAATAGAATTGACTATCTGCATAAAAATGGATTTGGCGTTAACTTACCTACAAAGGTTGATATGCCATAAAACCAACCAACCAACCAACCTAATAATCTGTTTTCATGCAGTTGAAAAGATTCAAGTATTCCGATGTCACACTAATAGATCTATTTGCACACAGTCAAATGGTACTATTTACCAACCCCTCCGCTCGGGCAGGATATGACACAAGGTCAGTTTTTAAGCGGAGTTTAACAGGTTTTGAATTCAGAGTTTTCCTTCTCCTAGACTAGTTGCCTCACCAAGGCTGAAGAACCTAGTCCGTCCTACTATTTACCCATAGCTGGAGGGAGAATAAGGGGGTTCATACCTTTCCCAAGGGTATTTGCCCGAAAGTGAACGTAATAGCGCGACTGGAGTACGAACTCGCGTACTGCGATTCCGCAGTTCATCGCTTTAACCATTACACCACGAGGACACACAGTCAAATGGTTTCAAGTAAAGTTATTTATTGTTTGCATATGGTTAAATATTTTCAAGTATTGCTATCTAACATTGATATTTCTATTTGAAATTAATTCTTTGAGAGACAAAGTTTAAGTTTTCCGTTTAATGGCTTCTCAACCCTTGAAAAATCCTGTTTATACCAATGCAGGATTTTTAAGAGAATAGTTTGCAGGTAACATTTTTAAACGAACCAGAGCTCTTTTGTTTGCACACAGTTAAATGGTTGCAAATATTGCTATTTATTGTTTACTTAGTTTCAAGTATTCCTATCAAACACTAATAACTTCATTTGCTCACGGTTAAATCATTTCAAGTATTCTTATCAAACACTAATTGTTTTATTTGCACACTGTTGAATTGTTTCTTACATTTTTCTCTTATACGAATAATTGAATATGATATTAATCTTTTGTTTGCGCACAGTTAAATCGTTTCGAGTCTAGTAAATGATTGAACAGTTCTCTTTGACCCATAGATTGGACCCTAACAGGTACTGCTACTCTAAGTAAGAGTGGACCAGGGAGTAATGGCAATGAAGGGGTGCTCTACATTCCTCAAAGCTCTAGGACTGGAGCTTTACAATCAGATACAGTTTGGAGTCATTCATTCGATGTGGGAGGGGCCTTACCCCTCTGCAGAGGCGCAGCCGGCGTATTCGACGACCCCAGCAGACTGGGTTATCAATTCATTGAAAGAGATGTCAATATTATTGTGCGTCACACTGTGAAAAAAGTATGAATGGACAATAGTAATTAATTGGCGTTGGTTATTTTAAAGAAAGCACATGGTATTTGGAAATCATAATTTTCGTCTTATAAACAAAAAAAGATAAAATTCAACAAATTAACCCTTGCCGTATCGCTGTGATTTTATCCCGGCAACAAATCAAAGCTAAGATTATTCTTGCCATTTTTTTTAAAATAAAAATGCTTGGTGTAACGCTTATCGTCGACCCGAGTTGCGTTCACTTCGTGCTAATGCCTTTGGGAAGGGCATGAATCCATATGTGGGTAAATTGCAAGGAAAATTGGGCTCTTTAGCCTTAAGTTAACAGTCTAGGTGAAGGATGACTCTGAATTCTGGACTCCGCTGTAAAAAGGGACCTTGTTCCGCATCTTGTCCGTGAACACTAAGGTGACAGTGATACAAAAAAAATTCCAAAAGAAAAAAGATCCTGGAGGAATCGGAGATCAGCGAAAGGAACGAGACTACTGAACACAGGATTATTAAGATCGCCTAGAATGCTGTTTTGGAGACCCGAGGAGACCAGCAGTTCTTCAGGGTTCAGTGAAAAACCATCAGTTAACGTTGGTGTGAAAAATCGAATAATAATAATAATAATGAAAGAAAACGAAAAAAGAGACAAGTACTTAGACTTTGCAAAAGCTGTTGAACGTGAAGGTGACGGTGATACCAATTATGATTAGAGCACTTGGAACGGTTCCCAAAGGATTGGAAAGAGGACTGGAAGAGTTAGAACTAACCAAACTACAGCACTGTAGAGATCGGTGAGAATACTGAGGAGAGTCCTTGAGACTTATCCCGCCAGTGAAATACAAGCAGCCAACGCAGGCGTGAAGAACTCACGTGGGGTGTGGGGAAAGTAATGTTGTATAGTCAAATGCAGATTCATGCAGAATACATATTGACGCAATAATAAAGACGAGCGACGACTTCTTTAAAAAAATGTACCTCTCACTTTATTTGAAAGGTCGTGTGTGAGAGGGAGTTGGAGACTGAACAAAGACTGCAACATATTGACCTTCCCAGCCCCTTCGGACATCACCGTGTGTTGTTCTCGTTCTTCTGGGCGGCTCAACCGGGGGCCTGGGGGCCCAGCCTCTCTGGGACATGTTTTCATTCCAGCATCTTCTCACCAACTGGTGTGGACTCCAAACTCATTGGGGTCCCGAGCACCCCTTCTGCCGGGTGGTGGCTTTCTCTACCACATCTTGTCTCTAACTCATCTGATCTCCAACTAACTGACTTCCTGTCTTCACCGAGTTATATAATAGTTCAATCGCCCACTCAATCTTTGGAATGGCATGTCTGATCGTCATCAAGCGGAAATAACTGTCATTCAGTTCACAGGTCACTCTCTTAAGGTGCATCAGTCTATGAGTATACCATGGGATTTTACCTTGTCCCATTTTGTCAGCCAAGTCCGCCTACGTGATTTCTTCTCATAACTGCCATCGGAACGTGTCACTTCCTTCCGGTGCATCACTTTGGAATGGCATGTTTGGCCAGGTCGAAGGTCAATATACAACTGTAATTCTCTGGAAGTTTTGCGAAAATTTTTAATTTGACCACACGAACAAGTGGTATATGCACAACCCAGAATCCGTCCTTGAGAATGAGACTCACAATATTCTCTGGGATTTTGACATACAAACAGATCATCTAATCTCAGCCCGACGACCAGATAAAGTGATAGTCAACAAAAGAAAAAAAGAAAAGAAAAAAAGAGAACTTGCAGAATAGTGGACTTGTGTCTCGGCTGACCACACAGTGAAATTGAAAGAAAGCGAAAAGAAGGATAAGTACCTGGACCTTGCTTGGGAATTGAAAAAAAAACTGTACAACATGAAAGTGACTGTTAAACCAATAGTAATGGCTTCGTTCGATACAGTCATCGAAGGATTGGTACAAGGATTAGAGGACTTGGAAATCAAAAGACGATTGGAGATCATCCAAACAATAGCATTGTTTAGATCAGTCAGAATACTGTGAAGAATCCTGGAGATTTGAGGAGACTTCCTGTTGTTCAAACTCCAGTGAGAAACCATCAGCTAAAACTGATGTAAAAAACTCTCAAGGAGTAAATAATAATAATAATAAATAGATAACTTCAGTGAGAAACCATCTGCCAACGCTGGTGCGAAAACTCCCAAAAGAGTAAAATAATAAATACACTGAATGCAGCAAATTAGCTCAAAAGGAGTACAAGACTTTACTAGCCTGGGTGAAAACGGTGATCCACTGCGAATAGTTCCAGAAATTTAAATTTGAACATACGACTAAATGGAATATACACAAACCAGAATCTGTCCTGGAGAATGAGACATACTAAATTCTCTGGGATTATGAGATACAAACAGATCGCCTGATCCCGGTCAGAAACCAGACCTAATAATAATTAACAAAAAAAAAAAAAATAATGAAAGTGATTGTGATACTAATTATAATTGATATGGTCAGAACAATCCCCAAAGATTATTAAGGAAATTAGAAGAGTTGGAAATAAGAAGAATTATTAAGATCATCGTACTTACACCAATTTTCAAGATCAGCAAGAATACTGAGGAGAGTCCTGAAGACACGAGGAGACTTGCTGTCACTTACACTCTGCAGTTGTCCTGGAGAATGACACACACAAACTCCTATGGGACGTTGATATACAAACGGATCACCTGATCCCGGTCAGAAACCAGACCTAATAATAATCAACAACAACAACAACAAAAAATAATGAAAGTGACGGTGACACCAATTATAACTGCTGTGCTCAGAACAATACCCAAACTGTTGGTAAGGAAACTAGAAGAGTTGGAAATAGGAAGAAGAGCTAAGATCATAATACTTACAACATTTTTTAAATCACCAAGAATACTGAGAAGAGTCCTGGAGATCATACTGACATTTAGACTCCAGCAGCTGTCCTGGAGAATGACACACATAAACTCTTAGGGGACTTTGATATACAAACGGATCACCTAATCTCGGCCAGAAGACCAGACCTTATGGAAATCAACACAAAAATAGAGAACTTGCAAAATTGTAGATTTAGCTGTCCCGGCTGATCACAGAATAAAATTGAAAGAAAGTGAAAAGAAGGATAAGTACCTGGACCTTGCTAGAGAATTGAAAAAGCTGTGGAATATGAAAGTAACGATAGTACTAATCGCGATTATTGCATTCGGTACATTAACAAAAGGACTATTAAAGGGACTGGAGGACTTGGAAGTTGGAGGACAAGTGGAGACCATCCAAACTACAGCATTGTTAAGATCGGCCAGAATACTGAGAAGAGTCCTGGTGACTTGAGGAGACTTGTTGCCACTCAAAATCCAGTGAAAGACCATCAGCTAAAGGATTAAAGTAAAGTTGGCGACCGTAGTCGAGGGTGACCCGAAGGTTCCCTTTTCGATAGCTACTACACCAAGGTGTAGGAGAGGGCGCTACTCCTATCCCTGGATTTCTCCACTTTACCCTTGATCCGTACCTTATAATGCTGAGTGTTAAGCAAGGAGTCATCAAGTACCATTTTTAAAGTCTTTGGTATGACTCGACCTGGGATTGAACCCAGGCCTCCCGGGCTACTGGCAAACACTCTAACCATTATGCCAAGCTTAAGGAGTAAATAATAATAATAATAATAATAATAATAATAATAATAATAATAAATAAATGGCAAAAATACCGCGAACTCAATGACGTAAATACGAACTAAAAAAAAATGATAATAATAATAATGAGAACGAAAAAAATACTGAGAAAAGTCCTGTAGACTTGAGGAGACTTGTCTCTCAAACTCCAGGGAAAAACCATCAGCGTTAGGTAATATGAAACACTCTAAATGAATAATAATAATAATAATAATAATAATAATAATAATAATACAGCACCTGTCCTAGAAAATGGCACACATAAACTCTTATGGGACTTTAAGATACAAACAGATCAGCGAATCCCGGCCAGAAGACCAGACCTTATAATAATTAACAAAAAAAAAAAAAAAGAGAATTTGCAAAATGGTTGACTTTGCTCTCCCGGTGGACCACAGAATAAATCTGAAGGAATGTGAAAAGAAGGATAAGTACCACGACCTTGCTAGAGAATTGAAAAAGCTGTGGAACATGAAAGTGATGATTGTACCAATTGCAATTGGTGCTTTTGGCCCAATAACTAACGGATTATTAAAGGGCCTGGAAGACTTGGAAGTTGGCGGACGGGTAGAGACTATCCAAATGACAGCATTGCTGAGAACGCCCAGAATCCTGAGACGAGTCCTGGAGACTTGAGGAGACTTGCTATCAAGCAAACACCAGTGAAAAACCATCAGCTAACACTGATGTGAAAAACTCTAGAGGAGTAAATAATAATAATAATAATAATCTCAACCAGACCTAAAATGAATCAACAAAAAAAAGAGAATTTGCTAAATTTCGACTTTGCTCTTTCGGCTGACCACAGAATAAAACTGAAAGAAAGTGAAAAGAAGGATAAGTACCTGGACCTTGCTAGAGAATTTAAAAAACTATGGAACATGAAGGGGATAATTATACCAGTTGTCATTGGTGCTTTTGGTATCGTTACTAAAAGATTATTCAAGCGACTGGAGGACCTGGAAGTCGGCGAACGAACGGAGACCATTCCAAACTACTGCATTATTGAGACCGGCTAGAATACTGAAAAGAGTCCTGGAGACTTGAGGAGGCTTGCTGTCACTCAAACTCCTGTGAAAGACCATCAGCGAACGCTGATGTGAAAAACTGTAAAGGAGTAAATAATAATAATAATAATAAAACTGTGGAACATGAAAGTAACGATTGTGCCAATTGTGGTTGGTGCGTTAGGCACAGTAACTAAAGGATTATTAAAGGGCCTGGAGGACCTGGAAGTTGGCGGACGGGTAGAGACTATCCAAACGACAGCATTGCTGAGGACGGCCAGAATTCTGAGACGAGCCTTGGAGACTTGAGGAGACTTGCTATCAAGCAAACTCCAGTGAAAAACCATCAGCTAACACTGATGTGAAAAACTCTAAAGGAGTAAATAATAATAATAATAATAATAATAATAATAATAATAATAATAATCTGCCTGGTCCTATCACTAATAGAATATAAAGGAGGTCATGATAAAAATAAAGCATAATATTCATTGGAAAATATGCAAATACTATGGAATACTGGAATCTGAAAAAAATGGTAGAAACACCAACGAGAACCATTAACAGAAGCCAAAGAAGCAATTATTCTCTGGGGGCTTTGCTTTCCAAATTGATTGAAAAATAAAAAGCAATAAACTAGATGTAGTGGTTAAGGAGTAAAAAAGAAACACACGCCTTCTCACTGATATGTCAGTAGAAACAGATAATAACCTATCAGTCAAAGAATATTATGAAATAAATAAATGCAAAGATACAGAAATTAAAACTGAGGAAACGTGGCACCTTAAAACTGTCACCGAGGTTGTCATAGTGAAGCCTGGATCAAGAAAGGAATAGATAAGTACATTAATTAAAAATCTGGCAGTCCAAGTCTATATAAAATATACCCCCCCTACCCAGCAAAAAGAAATTGCATTTTGCGAAACTGCCCATCTTAAGAGATTATTATCAATGTGACTTAAATATATCACACAAAAAAGATAGCAAAAACAAAAACAAAAAATCATAGAATACATATTATCACAACTTTCCATCGAGCTAGGTCTTGGGTAAATACCCGGTAAAGGATAGTAAGAAACAGAAAATAGAATTAAGAATTAAATAATAATAATAATAATAATAATAATATGAAAATCGATTGTTCGATAGCTATAAGCTTCATTATCACTTATAAGTTCATTTTTTTCACGATAAGTTTATTATCAAAGGAATATGCATAAAGTTAGAATGCTGTGACCGTCACTTAAATTTAGAATCAAAAGGCCAAAAATTATAAAAAGTATGGGAGAAGGAGAAAAACAAAAAAACAACAACAACAACAACATATCTACTTATGATGTGACATATCCTAACCACACAGATTAGGGGTATCTACTACCAGTTAGAATGTCATGGACTATTTTCTGAAAAACAAAAAGTATGCCATAGAGAAAAATAAGGACTCGTGATTTACTGTTCATTGATCAGCACATACTAAAGGAGAGAAAAGCAAGGAAGAAAAGTGTAACCATGGAATGTATTCACTACGAAAATGCCTACGATATGATCCCGCAATCCTGAATAGTAGATTGTCTGAAAATATACATCCCACAAAGTTTTAAACTTCATCACTGAAGTCATGAAAAACTGGAAAGTGGAATACATAGCTGGAGGAAAAACTATTGCAGAGGTGAAAATCCAGAGAGGTATCTTCAATGGAGATGCTCTTTTAGCATTACTTTTTGTTATAGAATTGATGACACTCAATTACATACTTAGGAAGTGTACTGAAGGCTAAAATTTAATAAAATCTCAAGAAAAGATTAATCAACTGATGTACATGGACGACATAAAGTGGTTTGCAAAATTGAAAAACAAAACAATTTTAAACTCTGATACAAAATAATAAGAACATACAGCTAGGTTATAGGAATGGAATTTAACTCAGAAAAATGTGCCAGACTCATAATGAAAAGGGGAAAAGTGAAATAACGAAAGGAATAAAATTGACAAATCAAGAAAGAATCCGTAAGCTTGGAGAAAAGGAAACTTAAAGTACTTGGAAATATTGGAAGCGGACACCATGAAACAAATGGTGATGATGGAAAAAAAAAAAAAAAAGAGTTTCTTAGGCGAACGGGAAAGCGTATCGAAACTAAGCTCAAAACCAGGATGCCTAGTCGGTTAGAGTTGTAAAATACATCAACTTGCATCTCTGCAGTGGAGTAAGAATTCCCCAAAGACTGTCCTGGATATGACATGGAACAATTTGATGGTGAGGTTCCAGTAATGATGGAGCTTTGAGGAATACGGAGTACTGTTATATAGTCACATATGTAGATTCACATCTACATACATGCGCATATATATGTAGAATAATTCACAGCGACACAACGATAAAGACGCAAGAAGGAAGACACAGGAAGGTTTCTTTACAAATATATTTTACCTCTCACTTTATTGCAAGGGTTCGAAAGGGTTGTTCAAGGTTTGCATGTGAGAGGGTGCCGGAGACCGAACATAAACTTCATATTTTGACCCCACTGTTATGACCGTCATGTTGTGTCTTTCTTGTTCTCTTGATGTTGGGGTCCACTCCATCGGGGGTTTTCCGAGGGCCCCCTCGGTCGGGTGTGGCTTTCCCTACCACATCTGGTCTCTAGCTGTCAGGAATTCTGCTGGCAACTCCTTTGGCACCCAACTCAACTCAATTATATAATAATTCAACGCCCACACGATCGCCCACTGGATCTTTTAAATCGAATGTTTAATCGTCATCAAGCGGAAATAACTGTCATGCAGTTCAGAGGTTACTCTCTTCCGGTGCATCACTGTGGTGGCACAATGGGACCTTTACCTTGTCCCATATCATAAGCCTTAATCCGCCCACGCGATCTCTTTCGATTACTGGCCATTGGAATGTGTCACTTCCTTCCGGTGTATCACCTTGGAATAGCATTTTTGGGCTGGGTCGAAGGTCAAAATATAACAGTACCCCTTCACTGCCATCAATGCTAGGTTCACTCTGATTCGGTGTTGCAGCACCTGATTGGGTCCTATTTATGAGTCAAATAGAACTAAACAGTATACTTGTGCTAAACTGAATCGTTTGAGGTAGAACTATTTCGACATTTAATTGTATGTAAACAAAAGAACTTTACCAATGCAAAAGTGAATTGTTTAAACTAAAATTATTTTTGACATTTAAACTGTGTACTTATGAAATAGAACTGTTAATATGCATAAAAATAGACTTGGCATTAAATAAATTACAATGGTTGATATACTATAAAACCATACCAAACCAAATTGACTCAACTGGGTATTAAATGACCCTAAAATGGTTGAAATGCCGTATGTTGTATAGTGGCTCGTACCCCGTGACTTCCGGTATCGCGGAGGTACAAAAGACGCCGTGTTTCTTAAGCACAGGGAGTACTGAAAGATCTCTGTCAGTCGTCAGACCAACTTCAGACGTAACACCAACAGCGCGAGACTTATAATATTTGTTGGACTTCAATAAATAAATAATTAACTCTATTTCACTGTGTATCTCTTCCTTATCACTATACAACACCGTAAAACAACCAACCAATCAAACAAGCAATCTGCCGCAGGAAACGCATCAAAGGGATATAAGATATTCAAGACCATTATTAGAATGGAGAAGGGAGGAACTCAGACAAATGAGCCCGAGAAAAAGAAAATAGGTGGTGATACACAAGGCCTTACACCAGAAAGATGACAGAGACAGGCTGTATGTGTCAAGAAAAGAAGGAGGAAGAGGATACGCCAGTATTTAGAATTGCGTAGATGCATAAATACGATGACTCGACGACTACATTAAAAAGGGCCCAGAAAGACTAATTACAGCGGCCAGTGACAACACTGACTACATAAGGACAAATAAAACAACAACAAAAAGTAGGAAACAGAAATGGGGAAAAGCAAGCGACAAAATGGGGAGATCTCACAGGAGAAGCCTAAGACGAAGGAGAAACTGAATTTCATCAAATAACAACAGAAGACAAGACTAGAAGGAGTAATTATATTAAAGTGAAAATCGATTATACACAACAGAATTGTGTGGGCTGATTATGTGATGACAAAGACGAAACGGTTGGTTGATTGATTTTACAGCGTATCAAACGTATTTAACGCCGAAGTCATTTTGATAAAAGTTTCAATCAATTCTGTTTAGTATAAATACAGTTCTTTGTTTACACACAGTTAAATATAAAAAAAGTTCTATTTTAAACAATTCAGTTTAGCATAAGTAAACAGTTTAAATGTCAAAAACAGTTCTATTTCAAACAATCCAGTTTAACATAAATACACAGTTTAAACACCCGTTTAAATGTATAAACAGTTAATTTTAAACAATTCATTTTTGCGTGATTACACTGTTTATTTCCATTTGACACATCGATACTGGCTACTCCGAGCCAGAGTGAACCTGTGAGTGATGGCAATGAAGGGCTATTCCACATTCCTCAAAGCTCCAGCATTACTAGAGCCTCACCATCATATTATTTAGTGCCATATCCGGGACACTCGTTGGGAGAGTCTTACCCCTGTGCAGAGATGCAGTAGGTGTATTCTGCAGCCCCAACCGACTGGGACACAGGGCACTCGTTGAGGGAGTCTTACCCTTCTGCAGAGATGTAGTGGGTATATTCTACAGCCCCAGCCGACTGGGTCAGAAGACGAAACAGCTAATAATATAATGAGCGAATGTAGTAAACTACGTCAAATAGAGTATGATTTTTGGCACAACTGGCTGGGAAAGTTGATCCACTCGGAATTGTGCCGAAAAATGGAAATTTGCCCATACTACCAAATGGTATAAGCATATACCAAAATTCGTCCTAGAGAAATAGATGGATAAAATTATTTGGGGTTTTGAGAAACAAACGAATCTCTTAATTTCTGCCAGAAAACAAAACTTAGCAAAAAAAAAAAAAAAAAAAAAAAAAAAAAAGAATTCGTCGTATGGTGGATTTTGCCGTTCCAGAGGACAACAAAGCAAAAAATCAAAGAAAACGAAAAAAAGAGACAAGTAATTAGACCTTGCCAGAGAACTAAGAAAGCCGTGGAACATGAAGGTGACAGCAATATCAATTATAACTGGTGCCGTGGTGTAATGGTTATCGTCGTAGGAAATGGACTCGGCAACTCGAGTTCAAAACCTGGACGAGACTGAATGCATTTCACATAGCACTAATACTCTTGGGAAAGGTATGAATCCAAATATTCTCTCTCCAGCTATGGGTAAATAGTAGGGCAGACTGTGTTCTTCAGCCTTGGTGAGGCAACTAGCCTAGGAGAAGGAAAACTCTGAATTGAAACCTGTTAAACTCCGCTTAAAAATTGACCTTATCTCATATCCTGCCCGAGTGGAGGGGTTGGTAAATAGGACAACTGGTGCTCTCGGAATGACCTCCCAAAGGCTTGGAAAGGGACGGGAAGAGTTGTAAATCAGAGGACGAATCAAGATCATCAAGCCTATAGCATTGTTGAGATCGACCAGAATACTGAGAATAGTCATGGAGACCTGATGAGATCTGCAGTCACTTAGACTCCAGTGAAAGACCATCAGCTAAATAGGCGTGAAAAATTCAAACTAGGATTATAAAAACAACAAATACATAAAAAAAAATAACAAGTACAGATTGTGTGGTGACTGAAATTTTAAAAAATTTAAAATATTGAACAATTTTTAAAAAGTGTGTTCCTTGCCGAAGACATTTTAAATGCAAATTACAGAGACTAAGCTTTGTTTACAAATAAACACTTTTTGCACAAAAAAAAAAAAAAAAAAAATATGTGTCCAGTAATTTAGTTTTTCTGAAAACATTTTCGATATTAATACAACAATTTTTTTAAAAATAAATATTTTTTAAAGAAATCTTTTGATGCTGAAATTATTGATTGAGCAAACAAATTTAAAGAATTTTTTCAAGCATTATTTCTCTTTCTCCATGAAATAATTTGCAATGTTGGCTGTACTAATATATATATATATATATATATATATATATATATATTTGATTGAACATAATAGACATTTTTGTCTATTTTTTTGTTAATACTTTCGAATTGTATTATCTTATGATATTCGGCGGGACTTGGTTGATAAATCTTCCATGATTAGTTATTTCCCCAAGTACTTTCTGCACAAATTTGGGCCATCATTAGAGTAGGATGTATTACAAAAGTGATGTAACATTTGTATGTACATTACTATTTTGTCAGAAGAAGAGCGTCTGTACTGTCGTATTGTGTAGCGTTTACTTTTCGAATTTGTTTCTATAAATAACGTCAGTAGCTAAAGACATTTAAGTGCATTAGCACTGGTTTTAAAAGTTAAGTTAAGTTTGGGTTGTATATTCCTAATATGTAGTGCTTCGAGAATCTGTAGTTTTTGCTTTTTACTTTTGATGTTCTAATATTGTTGCGTTTTCGGTAAGAAAGAATATGTAGACAAAAAATGTCTATCATGTTCAATTATGAGTCAATAAAGAAATGCAGCCAATATATATATATATATATATATATTTACTATCCTACTATCTACTAGCATTCACGGTTACCAGGAAAAAAAGAAAAAAAAACCCGCCAGGAACTAGAGATAATAATATCTCGAATTACCGCCCGGGGGAAAAAGAAAAAATATCATAGGACAAAAAAAAAAAAAAAAAAAACAAAAAAAAAAAAAGAAAGAAAAGGCCAACTTCGTCACACCAGCTGAATAAAATCAAGAGATATGCAATCAGTTGGTCAAAATAAAAATAAAAAACCACCGTAAATTGCTGCAATGCTACAATTACAGATTGTGCTCAATACAAAGTAGAGCCAATTACAAAAATTCAATCGCGAGTCGGATTTTTCCTACTAAAGTTTCGCCTCACCGACTCATCAGGGAATTTCATACCGACTCGTTGTACATCATGGTTCTGATCTTTTAATCCATAACCATCTCGACGCTTTTTCTCAAGATTCTGAAATCGCTCTGATGGCCTTTGTCTTTTTTTCTATCATCCTTAAACGACTTAGCATTCTGCATACTGATCTTCCCGCAAAACCGCGGCAGCCAACTTCTATTGGATAACGTGTTGTCCGCCATTTGTTAAATTTACATTTATACATGGTTAAAATACAAGAAAATTATAAATTGTATTCCATAATAAATTTATTTCGCTTTTTCAAGCTCATCATATGGATTTGGAATATATATATATATATATATAAGTAAAATTGGCGACCGTAGTCGAGGGTGACCAAAAGGCTCCCTTTTCGATAGCTACTACACCAAGGTGTAGGGGAGCGTGCTACTCTTTTTCCTGGATTTCTCCACTTTCCTTTGATCCTTACCTTAAAATACTGAGTGTTAAGCAAGGAGGTATCAAGTACCATGTTTTAAATCTTTGGTATGACTCGACCTGGGAGTGAACCCTGGTCTCCCGGACCATTGGCGAACACTCTACACCCTGGGCCAACAGGCTTGACTATATATATCATCATCATCATCATATCGTGCTGGCAGCACGGATATCCCTGACCCTCTCTCGCCACTCCTCCCTATCATTCATCGCCCTAGGCAGGTCTTCAGGACAACAACCTGTATCCTCACATAGCTGCTGAATGTACGTTCGTGCTGGTCGTCCTGCTTTTGCGCGGCCATGTGTGGGGATCCATAAGAGTACATCTCTTATGAGTTCATCTCTGCTTCTCCAGCAATGTCCTGCATGTCTGGTTCGCCTAACTTGAATAGTTTTCGTGATAGGGGGCAGGTGGCCGTACAGTTGGTGTCTTGTGGGGTGTTGCTGCCAGGACTTGTTCAGGATTGCACGCAGCAAACTATATATATATATATATATATATGTATATAAACAACATTATAATGGGATGCTAAAGAAATATTTTTGCTATGCATGAGTATTGGTCCCAAAATTATACCCAATGTGGTCACAGATCCTCGTAATGTTTTGGCTGCATAATTGCAATATAATGGCCGAGGGATTTCGTTTTATATATCTTGCCTTTGGGTTTAGTTAGGCTGAGAATCTTTTGCTTAGCGCAGGGAGGACGTGTTGTTCACAGATTTTAAAATAAAAAATCCCAGATAAAAGTAGGGGATGTGAATGACGTCATGCACCGGAAGCGTGCGCGGAGGATTTTGGGAGATTTGAAAAAAGTCAGTTAGTGAGTTGAGTTCCTGGCTCGGGAGAAGACGGTTGACTTTCGGGGCTCGCCGAAGCCAAGCCAGTGGCCTTGTGGCGGGTGCCACACGTGTTGGGGTGGGGGTGGGGGGCAGATGGAAAAGCCAGCATAGAAGGATTGTGCCTCTCTCCTTACGTCGAAAAGCCTTTTAACTCAAAAGTAATAAAAAGTTTCGTACCTGAACTAAGAAGTCGTAAGTGTTTTTCGTGTTTCGGGATTCCTATGTTCTATGTATGTTTGTTATGAACATTCTATGTACGTTTCACACATATCTGCTTCATGGGTATGGTACATAATGAGCAGAAATTCAAATTTATTAAATAAAACCATGTCACCTCGTTATGATTCAGTTTTAATAGCTGTCTCATATTTGAGGCCTACCACAAATTTAAGCGAAAAATATATCGATGTTATTTTTTTATATGTAAAACTCACTAAGGATTGGCTTCTCATTAAAGTCAGGTCATACTGATTGCAGAGATTTCTTTGAGTCCCTCTCGTCGTCCGACCCTTGTGTAAAATAATTAAAGATTTCAATCAATTATTTTAGTCGTTAATTCTTTTTCTTAAAAATGAATTGCAAAATTTTGCAACCTAAGATTTCAAACTAGAATAGGCATTTGTTTAAAAGTAAATTGTAAGGAATGCAAAACATACAGTAGTAAACGTTAATTTGCGAATTCGGAATGTAAAATATTCAAAGATAAACAATTGTTAAGAATCAGCTGATATATGTGACTTGGCAGTTACGCATCACTTTAGAAAGATTGATTACGTACTTAATTATTTTAGGTATATATATATATAAGGACGGATTCTAAGAGAAGGACGAGACACGGAGAGATGACGAAGGCAGAGAAAGCGGCCACACGTAACAAAACAGCTGGTGAGCAGAAAAATAACCCAAGTCGTCAGTCGTATCTCTTTCGTCTATCGACGGCACACTATCTGTCTCTCTCCCGCTGGCACAAGCTTTTTTTTATTATCTCTATTTTGGTTGACTGCAAGAAACAAATTCCGACTACAAATAAATTTCGTACATACAAAAAAACAAAACAAAAAAAACAAAACAAAAAACCCCGAAGCGTCATGTGAGTGAGGTTACCACAGGTCAAGCTGAAAGTTTAAAGGGTATCATTACAACCTCTCAAGTGGTACCGTAACGCTACACATTGCTCTTCGTAGGTCCTCTAATCAGCATCCAATATCAGCCAATAAATAAATTTGTTTGCATGCAGTTTCAGGATTTCAATTATTCCTATCCAATGGTAATGATTTTTGTATAGAGCTATTCGACTCATTGGTTCGGTTTTACGGTTTATCAACCATAGTAGGTTATTTAATGCCAAATCCATTTTTATACATATAAACAGTTCTATTTCAAACAATTCAGTTTAGCATAAGTACATAGTTTAAATATAAAAACAGTTTTAATTAAAACATTTCAATTAAGCATATGTACTCTGTTTAGTTCTACTTAAACCATAGCCTCACCATCAGATTGTTTAATGTCATAACTAGGACAGTTCTTAGGGGATTCTTATCCCTCTGCAGAGATGCAGTCGGTGTATTCTGCAGTCCAAGCCGACAGGGCCATCGACCCATGGATGGGAACCTTACAAGCAACTAGAACCAGGGTCAGAGTGGAGCTGAGAGTAATGGCTACAAAGTAGTACTCAACGTTCCACAGAATTAAAATTCTAGATCCTCGCCGCCAAATAAAATTGAGTATCCTACCCTGGACACCCGCCCTTGTGGAGACTTACCCCTCGGCAGGGGGGGGGGAATACCTGTCGACGTAATCTAAACCCAGAGGGTGAGGCGATCTAGAGCAATGGATTTGGTAAGAGTTAGTGTTCGGATTATTTGGGTTAAATTGTTACTTGAGTGTTTTTAGCATTAAACAATAAATGCAAAAAAAAAAAATTTGTGGAAAAAATGGATAGACAGGCAAACATCAAATAAAAATTTAAAATATTCAATGAAATTGAATAAATAAAGAAAAGGGGAATGTTGATGGTGAATAAGTGCAACATTTATATCATGAATGTTTAATTGGAAACTGATAACGTTTCAAGACTGATAGACTTATGAAAGACAGGGGATTGGCGTTCGCGAGTGAACTGAACTTTATATCAATGACTTTAATATTCGATTTGCAAATATTTTCAATTGTGGAAGTATATTGTATTTTCAATTATTTCGTTAAGAAGGAAAGCCAGTCTATAAAAGTTAATAAATTCTTAAATAAAGAATTTTTAACCATTTTGACAATATGAGTTAAACGAATAATGAGAGGGTAAGACTTTGGAGATAAAAATGCAATTTTGGGGAGATGGTGTATTATATAGACCAATTTTTCAAGTATCTACATCACAGAAGAAAACCGAATACTCTGGCAAACATTTCCTGATTATCGTATGTCTATATATCTCACAATATGATCATATATCTACATATCTATTCATACATATATAATCTATATAATCATATATCTATATCTGTTTATCTATATATATAATTATCTATCTACATATATATATATATATATATATATAATATATTTATCTATGTATCTAAAGTCATCCACAGACAGATCTATTTCGTTCTATCAGAACTCATCAGTGTGGCTAGACATACTAGCTTCCCGTAGCTGAGATCGAAACCCGGTTGACTCAAACGCCAATCCAAGCTTCTACCCCTCAGCCACGAGGAAACAGTAGCATGGAAGTAAATTTTAAACGGTTATGAATCCCAATTACTATTGTTTACATACATCCGTTTAACGGCTACCGAGACCTCAATTCATATATGAAGAGACTTGCAATAAACGCTAATGGCAACACGATTACTTCATTCGCTTAGAGAACTCAACCCTTCGGGGATAGGGGAGTATATATATCTATAAAGTCATCCTCAGACAGATCTGTTTCGTTCTATCAGAACTCCTCAGTATCTATCTATTTATCTATCTATCTATCTATCTATCTATCCCAGTCTCTTTACATCGCATTCCTTATCTATCTATCTATCTATCTATCTATCTCAGTCTCTTCATATCTATCTATCTATCTATCTATCTATCTATCTCAGTCTCTTCATATCTATCAATCTACATACATATCTATCTATCTATCTATCTATCTATCTATCTATCTATCTATCTATCTCAGTCTCTTCATATCTATCTATCTATCTATCTATCTATCTCAGTCTCTTCATATCTATCTATCTACATACATATCTATCTATCTATCTATCTATCTATCTATCTATCTCAGTCTCTTCATATCTATCAATCTACATACATATCTATCTATCTATCTATCTATCTATCTATCTATCTATCTATCTCAGTCTCTTCATATCTATCTATCTATCTATCTAATATACATATTTGTTTAAAAATGTTTAATATCTATGTATGTATTCGTCTGCCTATATATATTCATTATAAATCATCATCATCTTTATCAAGTCGCTCTGCCAGCATGGATTTCCCCAACTCCCTCTGTCTTTCTCTGTCTTTCTCTCTCTCTCCCCATCCGTCCCGATCATCCATCGCTCCCGGTTGGTCTATCAGACTACATTTTGTATCTGCGCAGAGGTGTTGTAGGTATGCTCTTGTTGGTCTGCCACCACTGGCGCATCTCTCTGTTGGGGGTCTATAGAAGAACACCCCTTATGAGTTCCTTCTTGCTTCCCCAGCAGTATCTCACATGTCTTGTTCATCTTATTTGAATGGTTTTAGAGATGGGAGGTAAGTGTCCGTACCACTGTTATTTCGTCGGGTGCTGCTTCCAGAAAATGTTCAATATAGCTCGTAGCATTCTTGTGAAGTTCCTGTCTAGCTTTTCCTCTATACATTTTGTCAGTGCCCATATGGTGTATCCATACAGTAGTATTGACACAACCACTTCTCGGAAGAAATTCCGTTTTATCTTATCGATTAGATCCGACTTAACCAAGCTGAAACACTACTACATAGTTTGGAACGAGCCGCTGCAGGCATTGGCCTCCATATCAGTGCAAATAAAACTGAATACATGTGCTTTAATCAAACAGGCGACATTTCCACACTCGACGGAACCTCTCTGAAACTGGTTGAGAAATTCACCTACCGAGGAAGCAGTGTTTCGTCAACCGAAAAGGACATCGACACGCGGCTAACGAAGGCATGGGCAGCTATTGATAAGCTATCGATCACATAGAAATCAGACCTGACCGATAAATGAAACGCAGTTTCTTCCAGGCAGCGGTCATGTCGATACTGCTGTATGGATGCACTACTTGGACGCTAACAAAACGGCTGGAGAAGAAGCTGGACGGCAATTACACAAGAATGTTGCGAGCAATATTGAACAAGTCCTGGCGGCAACACCCCACAAGACACCAACTATACGACCACCTGCCTCCCATCACGAAAACTATCCAAGTTAGACGAACCAGACATGCAGGACACTGCTGGAGAAGCAAGGACGAGCTCAGAAGTGATGTACTCCTATGGACCCCCACATATGGCCGAGCAAAAGCGGGACAACCAGCTAGAACTTACATACAGCAGCTATGTGAGGATACGGGATGTAGCCCTGAAGACCTGCCCGAGACGATGAACGATCGGGAGAAGTGGCGAGAGAGGACCTGGGATATCCGTGCTAGCGGCACGACATGATGATGATGACGATATATATAAGTAAAGTTGTAAAGTTGGCGACCGTAGTCGAGGGTGACCCGAAAGCTCCCTTTTTCCATAGCTACTACACCAAGGTGTAGGGAAGGGCACTACTCTGTAACCTGGATTGCTCCACTTTACCCTTGATACGTACCTTATACTGCTGAGTGTTAAGCAAGGAGGCATCAAGTACCATTTTGAAGGTCTTTGGTATGACCCGACCTGGGATTGAACCCAGGTCTCGCGGCCCATTGGCGAACCCTCTACCCACTAGGCCAATGAGCCGGTATGTATGTGCACACACACACACACACACGCACACACACACTCACACACACACTAACATATTTTTTCGGTGAACGACAAAAAAAAAAAAAAAAGAAAAGATAAATAACGGACAAAAAGATTTGTGTTAAATAATTCTAAGATATATTTTGGCAAAACTCTAGACTGGTTCATACTCTTGTAGTTGAGATCGCTTCGATATTTTTACTTATTGAATTTATGACGAAAGCATGAAATTGAAAAGACATGATTCGCTTGAATCGAAGTCCACGGAAAATATTAATTAATTCAGTTGATAAGGCAATAATTAACTTTGACTTCACTATTATCCAGATGAATGTTAAAATAAAGTAGGATATGTCACGTGATGTAAAATGGTGACATCATCAAGTCACTAAAAATCAATTTGTGACTAATCGTCTTTATTGCTCATATTCGTTAACTTTATTAAGAATTATGTTTTTTTTAAAAAGACCATATTTACCAACCCCTCCACTCGGGCAGGATATGACACAAGGTCAATTTTTAAGCGGAGTTTAACGTTTGAATTCAGAGTTCTCCTTCTCCTAGACTAGTTGCCTCATTAAGCCTGAAGAAGTTTTGTTATTATTTATTCGTATTAACCAACCCCTCCTCTCGGGTAGGATATGACACAAGGTCAATTTTTAAACGGAGTTTAACAGGTTTGAATTCAGAGTTTTCCTTCTAGCCTAGTTGCCTCACCAAGGCTGAAGAATCCAGTCTGTCTCACTACTTACCCATAGCTGGAGGGAGAATAATTGGATTCATACCTTTCCCAAGGGTTTTAGTGCTATGTGAAATGCAGTCAGTCTTGTCCCGGATTGGAACTCGTGTCGACGTGTCCATTTCCTACGACGATAACCATTACACCACGGGCACCTGTTTTTTTTTTAGTAAGACGTATGAAAAAAATTCGTATCATTTACATAAGTAATATATCCTTTCTTATGACATTTTCCCCGATAGAAAAAATACCCAAACCAAACCAAACCAAACCAAAAAATACCCAAACCAAACCAAACCAAACCAAACCAAAAACAAACCAAACCAAACCAAACCAAACCAAAAACAAAAGAAAACGAAGCAGAAAAAGAAAAAAATGAAAAAACGATTAAAACAAACTA
>CAUZXS010002428.1:0-5000 GCA_963585895.1 Sepioteuthis lessoniana | reverse complement strand
TCTATCTATCTATCTCAGTCTATTCCTCTCTATCTATCTATCTATCTATCTATCTATCTATCTATCTATCTATCTCGGACTGTTCATATCTATCTATCTATCTATCTATCTATCTATCTATCTATCTATCTATCTATCTATCTCGGTCTGTTCATATCTATCTATCTATCTATCTATCTATCTATCTATCTCAGTCTATTCCTATCTATCTATCTATCTATCTATCTATCTATCTATCTATCTATCTATCTATCTTCTCCTATTTTCACAGCATAGCTTACTGGAAGATTGCTATCTACTCATTGACAACAATATTTTTTATGTTTTGTAGCATCTTTTAAATTTCAATGAATTTGTTGATAATCATTTGTTTTCATACTGTTATAAAATTACAAGTATTCCCACCCAATGATTATTTAAGGGTGAATTCAGATATAATTTTCTTGTTTAAAATGATTCTTAATTTTATTAATATATTTGCTATTGGTATTGCAACAAATATGATTCGGTTTACCAGTTTAAATTCATTGTGAAGATACATTTGTGTACCGTATATGATATGAGACTATAATTTTAAAACGGAATTGCGCATAAAATAAGCCAACAACAGTTGAAATATCATAAAATCAAGCAAACAACCAAATTATCAGGTTGGTGGATTTTCTTGTGCCATGACGGTCACTGGCACCGCAAATGGATTTGGTCAGTAGAATTGAAATTCCAGCTGACATTGTTTTCGCTTACTTTGCCTCAAGCGTTAAGGAAAAGCACGAAAATAATTTTTTTTAAAACTCTAGGTAAAATAGTAGTGCAGATTAATTTGTTTACCTGTGGTTGAGCCAATCAGAATCGTACAAGTACAATTCTGAATCCAGACCATTTACCAAGAGGGCAAAAGCTTAAAACTAAAATATTTTTGACAAAGAACCCCCCCACAAATTTGAAACATCACAGACGTAAATACACGAGGAAAAAATTACCCCGTGTCAATAATCGCAATTTTAATTAGTTTAGTTTGGTTTCCTTTTTAAATGTCATATCAACCTTCATGGGTTATTTAAAGCCATCATTGTTGAAGAACAGAAGTGTTACTATTTAACCATCTGTTAGTAGAGATAAAGTTTGTCTGTTTGTTTGGTTTTATGGCATATCAACCTTTGTAGGTTATTTAACGCCAAATCCATTTTTATGTAAATAATCTGTTCTATTGAAAACAGTTAAGTTTAGCAGAAGTACACAGTTTAATTGTCAAAAACATTTCCATTTCAAACTATTCTAGCAGTTATATGTAATAATCCAGTTAAGTGTAAATACAGTTTTAATGTCGAAAAACAGTTCTATTTGAAATAATTCAGTTAAGCACAAGCACGCAGCACAAGTGTAAGTACGGTTTAATTGTCAAAAACGTTTCTATTTCAAGCTATTCAGTTTACTCAATTCATTTTAGCATTAGTATGCCGTTAGTTCAATTTAACCCATCGATAGAGCCCTATCAGGTGCTAACACTCCGGTCCAGAGTTGACCTGGGAGCGATGGCAATGAAGGGGTACTCCGCATTCCCCAAAGCTCCTGCACTGCTGGAACCTCACCATCAGATTGTTTAGTGTCATATCCAGGACACTCGTTAGGGGGGGTCTTACACCTCTGCAGAGAAGCAGTCGGTGTATTCTACAGAGATAAGTAGAGATAAGGGAGTTCATGCCTTTTTCAGAAGTAAACGTGATACCGAGACTAGAGTTCGAACTAACTTACTAAAATGTCACGATTTAGCACGTTAACCCCCCCCCGATTTTAAATGAAGACATGGAGAATGAAAAGACATGAACAATAAATAGACATCTGAAAGCATCGTGTTTGTTTTTGCTTTTTTTTTTCTGATGGAAAATAGAGAAACATAAAAAGTAATTCGTTTTTTAATTGCAGCTGATGAAATTGCCGGAAAAATTGCTAAAGAGACCCACCCACTCGAATTATTGGCTGTCGTATTTTTTAACTGACAGCAACTGGAGAAGAAAAAAAAATGGCATGATAATTAATTGGAAAAACTATTCATAAGAATTTTACGATATGGAAGTCAAGGAAGAGTAGCTAGAAAATTTGGAGGTTGGAGAAGGAGGAGTAAAAGGAGGTGGAAGAAAGAAGAGGAATATGACCCAAAGGAAGAGGATGAAGAGGAGAAAGAAAATTAGATGGATGGAGAAGGAGGAGTAAAATGAGGTAGAAGGAAGAGGAGTAATATGACCCAAAGGAAGAGGATGAAGAGGAGAAAGAAAATTAGATGGATGGAGAAGGAGGAGTAAAATGAGGTAGAAGGAAGAGGAGGAATATGACCCAAAGGAAGAAGATGAAAAGGAGAAAGAAAATTAGAAGGATGGAGAAGGAGGAGCAAAATGAGGTAGAAGGAAGAGGAGGAATATGACCTAAAGGAAGAGGATGAAAAAGTAAAAGAAAATTAGAAGGATGGAGAAGGAGGAGGAAAATGAGGTAGAAGGAAGAGAAGGAATATGACTCAAAGAAAGAGGATGAAAAGGTGAAAGAAATTTAGAAGGATGGAGAAGGAGGAGCAAAATGAGGTAGAAGAAAGAGGAGGAATATGACCTAAAGGAAGAGGATGAAAAAGTAAAAGAAACTTAGAAGGATGGAGAAGGAGGAGGAAAATGAGGTAGAAGGAAGAGAAGGAATAAAATAAATGATGCGTAGAAGAGAAAAGAGGACGTAGAATTAGAAAGAGATAGTGAAGAAGAAGACAAGGAGGAGAGAGAGAGAGAGAGAGGAGAAAAATCGAGGCAGAAGAAAGAGGAGTAGAAGGAGGGGTAGAAAAGAAAAAAGAGATTGTAGAAATAGAGACACAATGAGAAGGAAGAGGAGGGGGAGGAGGAGGAGGAGGAGAAGACTCCCGTGGATAAAGGTGTGACAAAAACGAGGTAGGAGGAAGAGGTCGAACACAATAAAAGTAAGGTTTGTTTTTATTATTTTGTTTAATGGCATATCAACATCTGCGAGTTATTTTATGCCAAAGTCATCCTTGTAAAAAATACAAGATGGAATCTCCGTGGCGTAGTAGCTAACTTGTTGGACTGTGACATCGCAAAAAGGGAATTTGAACGCCATTACATTCACTTCCGAACAGTATAAGTCCCTATATGACCCCAGCTTTGGGTTAAATAGTATCGTTCTTGCACATGGATGGTTTTGGCATTAAATAACCCACGAAGATTGATATGCCATTTGACAAAAGGAACAAACCAAACCAAACGAAACTAAAAGAAAATAACGACTTGAAAGAATTCTATGCCGGCAACCACATTAAACGAAACTGTCTCAGTTTCAATAGAGTTGCTCGCTTGACCTAATACCATATAACTTCTGCCTGAAGTTTTCAAATCTCTCTGTCTGAAGCACTCAGGTCCTTTTCTCCATCAACTGAATCTGTAATGGTCAGTCTGAAATCTTTTACAGCCAGCAGAAACTGCTACGGTATGGACAGTCTGATGTTTGACCACATCGGACGAGACAGTCAAGCAACTGATAATTTTAATAACAGTATTTACTAACAGCTTCCTTCTTCATATATGAGGATCATTAAATAAGTTTCCAGACTTTTTTTCGTATGGGCACTTTTAGTGATAGTACCCACATGAAACTCTAGTCTCCTTCGAAGGAATCTCCTCTGGCTGCAATGCACTTGTTGTACCGTTCCAACAACTTCTGCAAGGCCCCATGGAAGTCCTCTTGTGTGAGCGTGTCAATGACCTTCGTCACAGCCTCTTTCATCTCCTCAATCGTCTCATAACGACACCCTCTGAGCTTAGGGAACAAGCAAAAGTCACCAGGAGCAAGGTCTGGACTATAGGGAGGCTGAGGAACTGTCTTGATGCCCATCTTGGTCAAATAGTCTGTGACAAGGATGGAGTTGTGGACTGGTGCATTGTCCTGGGGGAAATGTCACTGACCCGATTTGAAGAGTGCTGGCCTATTCCCAAGGAATCTCTTCCTGAACTCCCGTAAAACCTCAATATAGTAACCCTAACTCTAACCCTTTGGCCAATCAAATCTGGTCTATTGACTTCCTTACTACTCCCACACCTCTCATCATCCCTCACAGACTCCTTGTCTTCTTTGAATCTCTTATGCCACTCAAAAACGGATGCTCGATTCATGCAAGTTGGTCGAAAAGCAGTCTGAAGCATTCCATACGTTTTTGTGGCACTTTTTCCAAGTTTAAAACAGAATTTTATTGCATATCGTTCTTCTTTAAAGTGTCCTGACGTGCAGATTGCATTTTTGAAATTCACCAGCTGTGACAATCAGGCTTTAGTAGGGGCACCACTGGTGGTGTAACGGTTAGCAAGCTAGACTAGCGAACCTACACGAGTGAGTTCGAGTCTCATTGGGTGCCCCATTCATTCTGCCTTGTGCCACATCGAAGCAAAGAGCTTTGTAAATTACCTTTAGTAGGGTGTATTCCAATTGCTGCTGTAGCTGTTCATTTGGACCTGAAATCATAAAAATTGGTCAGTCATCTCATAAGATGTATAGCAATAACATACTGAATTTTCAAGACTCTACGACAATTTTAAATGCCTGTACAAAAAAGTCTGGAAACTTATTGAATGCACCACGTATATATATATATATACTATATATATTGGAAGTGTTTTATTTTGAGATGGGATCGGTGTAATGTATCGTGGTCAAGTCATGTTAGCGCTGGTTTTAACAGTCAAACGAAATGACCCAGTGACCCTAAGAAAGCATAAGGCTACCCACGGAAAAGGGAACTAGGAAACAGGAAATGAGAATGCACTTCCTGTTTCTCGAATGTTGTAGAAATATTCTCGAGAATTCCGCAACCCGGCGATGGATATCGAAGCCGGTCCCGTACCAGAATGAGAGGAGAGTAAGTTCCATCTGGCAGAGTTGAGCAATTTTTGGCTCAAGGGTCGAAGTCGGGATTTTTACCTGCTTAATTCGAAAAGAGATAAGCGAGGAAGAATACC
>CAUZXS010002427.1:32500-138000 GCA_963585895.1 Sepioteuthis lessoniana | reverse complement strand
GTTTTAACTTAGGGAAGCTAGTATAAGCTTCATCATTATATCCGAGGCTTTTGCTATACTAACAGTACATATCCTAAACCCATGCACATGTTTTCGAGAAAATTAAGGTTTAAATGGAATTTAACCAAAATCTATTACTTTTTAAAGATTTTTCTGTTAGTTCAATTGTATAAACGATTAGTTTTTAATGATCGTTCACGTTGATTTTCTAGTATATATTTCATTGTTTTTTTAAGGTTTTTTACTAATGTATACGTATATCTCGTGTTCACATACATATGTTTATGACGAAAAGTATATTTGCAATGTTCCTTAACCAAATTCACATACCAGTTCATAACTTTGAATTTTCACTAAAAGACGTATGAAAATAGAGCTAAAATACCTATATTTTAACAATGTTTTAACTTAGGGAAGCTAGTATAAGCTTCATCACTATATCAGAGGCTTTTGCTATACTAACATTACCTATCGTAAACACATGCACATGTTTTCAAGAAAATCAAGATTTTAAGTGGAATTTAACCAAAAACTATTACTTTTTTAAGATTTTTCTGTTAGTTCAATTGTATAAATGGTTAGTTTTTATTGATCGTTCATGTTGATTTTCTAGTATATATTTCATTGTTTTTTAATTTTTTTACTTATGTTTACGTATATATCGTGTTCACATACATATGTTTATGACAAAAAGTATATTTGCAATGTTCTTTAACTAAATTCACATACTAGTTCATAACTTTGAATTTTCACTAAAAGACGTATGAAAATAGAGCTAGAATACATATATTTTAACAATGTTTTAACTTAGGGAAGCTAGTATAAGCTTCATCATTATATCCGAGGCTTTTGCTATACTAACAGTACATATCGTAAACCCATGCACATGTTTTCAAGAAAATCAAGGCTTTAAGTGGAATTTAACCAAAAACTATTACTTTTTCAAGATTTTTCTATTAGTTCAATTGTGTAATTGATTAGTTTTTAATGATCGTTCACGTTGATTTTCTAGTATATATTTCAGTGTTTTTTTTAAGTTTTTACTTATGTTTACATATATATCGTATTCACATACATATGTTTATGACAAAAGGTATATTTGCAATGTTCTTTAACTAAATTCACATACCAGTTCATAACTTTGAATTTTCACTAAAAGACGTATGAAAATAGAGCTAAAATACCTATATTTTAACAATGTTTTAACTTAGTGAAGCTAGTATAAGCTTCATCATTATATCCGAGGCTTTTGCTATACTAACAGTACATATCGTAAAAACATGCACATGTTTTAAAGAAAATCAAGATTTTAAGTAGAATTTAACCGAAAACTATTATTTTTTAAAGATTTTTCTGTTAGTTCAATTGTATAAATGATTAGTTTTTAATGATCGTTCAGGTTGATTTTCTATTATATATTTCAGTGTGTTTTAATTTTTTTACTTATGTTTACGTATATATCGTGTTCACATACATATGTTTATGACAAAAAGTATATTTGCAATGTTCTTTAACTAAATTCACATACTAGTTCATAACTTTGAATTTTCACTAAAAGACGTATGAAAATAGAGCTAAAATACCTATATTTTATCAATGTTTTAACTTAGTGAAGCTAGTATAAGCTTCATCATTATATCCAAGGCTTTTGCTATACTAACAGTACATATCGTAAATACATGCACATGTTTTTAAGAAAATCAAGATTTTAAGTGGAATTTAATCAAAAACTATTACTTTTCCAAGACTTTTCTTTTAGTTCAATTGTATAAATGATTAGTTTTTAATGATCGTTCACGTTGATTTTCTACTATATATTTCAGTGTTTTTTAAAGTTTTTACTTATATTTACGTATATATCGTGTTCACATACATATGTTTATGACAAAAAGTATATTTGCAATGTTCTTTAACTAAATTCACATATCAGTTCATAACATTGAATTTTCACTAAAAGACGTATGAAAATAGAGCTGACATTGGCCCAGCGGTTAGAGTGTTCGCCAATGGCCCGGGAGACCTGGGTTCAATCCCAGGTCGAGTCATACCAAAGACTTTAAAAATGGAACTTGATACCACCTTGCTTAACACTCAGCATTATAAGGTACGGTTCAAGGGTAAAGTGGAGCAAACATGGGAATGGAGTAGCGCCCTCCCCTACACCTTGGTGTAGTAGCTATCGAAAAGCGAGCCTTCGGGTCACCCTCGACTATGGTCGCTAACTTTACTTTACTTAGAATTAAGAAACAGATTCGAAACACTACAAGAAAAGACGGAAAAAAGTACACCAAACGACGAATACGAAAATTTCGTCAACGCACACCTCGAGGCAGCAGCAAAATACATTCCAACAAAAATTAAAACTAAATATAGAGTCCCATGGGAAACTTTAGCGGTGAGAGAAAAACGTGCACTAGTGAAAACAGCCTCCAAAAACTATCGAAAAAACCCAACAAACACAAATGCCTTAAAACTAAAAACGGCACAATATCAATTAGCAGGCATATATATATAAAGGAACAGACAGAATACATTCAAAATCAGATAGATAAGATTAGAGACTCGGTGGAAGATAGACAATCTAGAATAGCCTGGCAAACAATAAACGAAGTGAGCAGAAGAAAGAACACAGCCAAAGCAAAACTGAAAGCAGCAAACCAACAAGAAAGAATAAAACTGTGGAAACAGCACTTCGAAAACTTACTTGGAAACCCACCAAAAATAACGCATGAACCAATCACCAGAATAATTAGCAAACAATTAGACATTAAACTAGGACCGTTCACACAAGAAGAACTCGACTCGGTTCTCAGAAAAATTAAAAATAGGAAAGCTGCAGGGCTGGACGAAATTCCCCCGGAAGTATGGAAGACCAGACAATTCGACGACATACTGCTCCGACACTGCAACGCAGTATACAATCAAAATCCGATAGATAGATGGATGAAGGGATTCCCTAAAAAGGGGGACCTCGGATTAGCCAAAAACTACCGAGGCATAACACTTACATCCATAGCTGCCAAAATCTACAATGCCCTACTACGAAACCGAATAGAACCCAAAATCGACAACATACTTAGAAAAAACCAAAATGGCTTCCGAAGAAATAGATCCACGACCTCACAAATATTAACCATCCGCAGAATCCTTGAAGGTGTACGGGCAAAGAACCTACAAGCGACATTAATATTTGTCGACTTTACCAAGGCTTTCGACTCCCTTCACAGAGGAAAGTTGGAACAAATCCTACTAGCGTACGGCATACCTAAAGAAACCGTAGCGGCAATAACGATTCTCTATAGAAACACTAAAGTAAAAGTACGATCACCGGATGGAGACACAGAATACTTTGACATTGTAGCAGGAGTACTACAAGGGGACACGCTGGCCCCGTACCTCTTTATCATTTGTCTAGACTACGTACTTAGAACATCGATTGACAAAATCAAAGAGAATGGCTTCGAACTGACGAAGAGAAGAAGCAGAAGATACCCCGCAACAACAATTACCGACGCCGACTACGCCGATGACATAGCGATACTGGCAAATACACCTGACCAAGCCGAAACACTTCTGCATAGTTTGGAACGAGCAGCAGCAAGCATAGGCCTCCATGTTAATGCACACAAAACGGAATATATGTGCTATAACCAAACGGGGGACATCTCCACTCTAGAAGGAACCCCTCTTAAACTAGTAGACAAATTCACGTACCTAGGAAGCAGCGTCGAATCAACCGAAAAGGACATCGAAACGAGGTTAACGAAAGCATGGACAGCTATCAATAGGCTATCGACTATATGGAAATCAGACCTAACCGATAAAATGAAACGCAGTTTCTTCCAGGCAGCGGTCACATCGATACTGCTATATGGATGCACTACATGGACGCTAACAAAACGGCTGGAGAAGAAACTAGATGGCAATTATACAAGAATGCTGCGTGCAATCCTGAACAAGTCCTGGAAGCAACACCCCACAAGACACCAACTGTACGGCCACCTGCCCCCTATCACGAAAACTATTCAAGTTAGACGAACCAGACATGCAGGACACTGCTGGAGAAGCAGAGATGAACTCATAAGAGATGTACTCTTATGGATCCTCACACATGGCCGCGCAAAAGCAGGACGACCAGCTCGAACGTACATTCAGCAGCTATGTGAGGATACAGGTTGTTGTCCTGAAGACCTACCTAGGGCGATGAACGATAGGGAGGAGTGGCGAGAAAGGGTCAGGGATATCCGTGCTGCCAGCACGATATGATGATGATGATGATGATGACTTATGTTAACGTGTATATCGTGTTCACATACATATGTTTATGACAAAAAGTATATTTGTAATGTTCTTTAACTAAATTCACATACCAGTTCATCACTTTGAATTTTCACTAAAATACGTATGAAAATAGAGCTAAAATGCCTATATTTTAACAATGTTAGTGAAGCTAGTATAAGCTTCATCATTATATCCGAGGTTTTTGCTATACGAACAGTACATATCGTAAACACATGCACATGTTTTCAAGAAAATCAAGATTTTAAGTGGAATTTAACCAAAAACTATTACTTTTCCAAGATATTTCTGTTAGTTCAATTGTATAAATGATTAGTTTTTAATGATCGTTCACGTTGATTTTCTAGTATATATTTCAGTGTTTTTTTTAAGTTTTTACTTATGTTTACGTATATATCGTGTTCACATACATATGTTTATGACAAAAAGTATATTTGCAATGTTCTTTAACTAAATTCACATACCAGTTCATAACTTTGAATTTTCACTAAAAGACGTATGAAAATAGAGCTGTAATGCCTATATTTTAACAATGTTTTAACTTAGTGAAGCTAGTAAAAGCTTCATCATTATATCCGAGGCTTTTGCTATACTAACAGTACATATCGTAAACACATGCACATGTTTTCAAGAAAATCAAGATTTTAAGTGGAATTTAACCAAAAACTATTACTTTTCCAAGATTTTTCTGTTAGTTCAATTGTATAAATGATTAGTTTTTAATGATCGTTCACGTTGATTTTCTAGTATATATTTCAGTGTTTTTTTTAAGTTTTTACTTATGTTTACGTATATATCGTGTTCACATACATATGTTTATGACAAAAAGTATATTTGCAATGTTCTTTAACTAAATTCACATACCAGTTCATAACTTTGAATTTTCACTAAAAGACGTATGAAAATAGAGCTGTAATGCCTATATTTTAACAATGTTTTAACTTAGTGAAGCTAGTAAAAGCTTCATCATTATATCCGAGGCTTTTGCTATACTAACAGTACATATCGTAAACACATGCACATGTTTTCAAGAAAATCAAGATTTTAAGTGGAATTTAACCAAAAACTATTACTTTTCCAAGATTTTTCTGTTAGTTCAATTGTATAAATGATTAGTTTTTAATGATCGTTCACGTTGATTTTCTAGTATATATTTCAGTGTTTTTTTTAAGTTTTTGAGTAGCGCCCTACCCTACACCTTGGTGTAGTAGCTATCGAAAAGGGAGCCTTCGGGTCACCCTCGACTATGGTCGCCAACTTTACTTTACTTATGTTTACGTATATATCGTGTTCACATTCATATGTTTATGACAAAAAGTATATTTGCAATGTTCTTTAACTAAATTCACATACCAGTTCATAACTTTGAATTTTCACTAAAAGACGTATGAAAATAGAGCTGTAATGCCTATATTTTAACAATGTTTTACTTAGTTTAGCTAGTATAAGCTTCATCATTATATCCGAGGCTTTTGCTATGCTAACAGTACATATCGTAAACACCTGCACATGTTTTCAAGAAAATCAACATTTGCATTGTAATTTAACCAAAAACTATTACTTTTCCATGATTTTTCTGTTAGTTTAATACTAGAAATCATTAGTTTTTAAAGATAGTTTACGTAGGATTTCTAGTATAAATTTCTGTGTTTTTTAAAGGTTTTATTTATGTTAACGTATGCCTACATTTTAACAATGTTTTATTTAGTTTAGCTTGTACAATCTTCAGAATTTTATCCATGACTTTATACATCGTAAGCTTATGTATATGTTTTTAGAAAATCGACATTTCCAATGGAATTTAACCAAAAGCGATTAGTTTTCGAATATTTTTCTGTTAGTTCGATAGTATAAATTATTCGTTTTTTATGATATTTTCGTAGATTTTCTAGCATATATTTCAGTTTTTTATGTGAGGTTTTCTTTATGTTAACTTATATATCGTGTGCACATACATATGTTGATGACAAAAGTATATTTGCAATATTCCTTAACTAAATTCACATACCGGTTAATAACTTTGAATTTTCAGTAAAAGACGTATGAAAATAGAGCTGAAATTCCCTCATTTTAACCATGTTTAGCTTGTACAATCTTCAGCATTTTATCCGTGGTTTTTGTTATGCTAACAGTATATATCGTAAACACATGCGCATATTCTTAAGAAAATCGACATTTGCAATGTAATTTAACCAAAAACGATTACTTTTCCAAGATTTATGTTATCGTGTGCACATACCTATGTTTAATTTTCACTAAAAGACCTATGAAAATAGAGCGGAAAGGCCTACTTTTTAAGAATGTTGTACGTAGTTTAGCTTCAGAAATTTATCCGTGGCTTTTGGTATGCTAACAGTATATATCGTAAATTTATCCACATGTTTTTAAGAAAATAGATATGCAGTGTAATTTTACCAAAACGATTACTTTTCCATGATTTTTCTGTTAGTTCCATAGTACAAATGATTCGTTTTTCGTGATAGTCCACCTAGATTTTTTAGTATATATTTCAGTGTTTTTCAAAGGTTTTATTTATATTAACGTATATATCGTGTGAACATACATACGTTTATTACAAAAAGTATATTTGCAATGTTCCAGGTTTCGTCTTGATCACCCAGGACGGGAGATGTGGACGTGGCTAGATAGCTCGCCCTCTGCCAAAGTAGGTTCCTACTTGGACAGAGTGTTAGTTAGACGAGCTGACATTTATTTCGTTAGTTGTCCCACGTTCCACCTGATACCGTGGACTGACCATAAGCTTGTTAGGGTCAGTCTGCGGTTAGCCAATATGCCTAGTCTAGCCGGCTACTGGAAGTTCAATTCCTCCTTACTGGAGATACGGGACTTCCGGGACCGGCTGGAATCCCTAATTCAGCGGGCGTTAGTGGGGGCGGTTACCGGGAATAGGTGGTGGGTTTCTCTCAAATATAGGATTAGAGACTTCGCCACCAAATACGGTCAACAGTTCAACCTAGATAAGACCAAGGAGGCGAAGTCCATAGACGATAGACTTTCCCGGGCGGTGGCTGGGGGGGGACTCCCTAGGTGTAGAACTAGCTAGGAGGGACCTTGAGCGTGAGAATAGCGAGCACTACAAGGGACACGTAGTTAGATCTAGGTTAAATAGAGTTCTCTACGAAGCTGTGAAATCGAACGCGACTGCGCGTGAAGAAGAAGTGCGAAGGTCCCCCGATCGGTACATCGCGTCTCTCAAGACCGCGGACGGGCGACTGCTGCATTCGAGTCGTGAGATGCGTGATGCCTTTCGGGCGCACTTTCGGGATCGCTTTGCCCGCTGACCTGATCTCCCGATCCGGGAGTTTCGTAGCTATCTTGCCGACTTCCCCCGCCTTCGGGTGGCTGAAGCGACTAGCTGCGAGGGTGTGGTTACTGAATGCGAAGTCCGTGATGCGTTGAAGCAGGTCGGCCTCAACAAGTCGCCGGGACTAGATGGTTTGCCCTACGAAGTGCACTTGAGGATGTCGCACATGTTTGTGCTTATACTGACAGATATGTTCAACCATTGGTTCGCCCAGGGAGCCATCCCTGGTAGCGTTACCAAGGGCGTGATCACATTGCTGAAGAAAGGTGGCAGGCATGTTTGGGAGGGTTTAGATGACTACAGGCCCATAACTCTGCTTAACACAGAGTTAAAGATTTTGGCCCAGGTCTTGGCGAATCGTTTACAGCGTGTCATCAGTGATCTGATCGGCCCTGAACAGACCTTTGCTGTGAAGGGAAGATCGATCCAGGACAATCTGCACTTGATTCGCGAGGTCTTAGAGGAGATAGAAGACGACACAGAAGCCACGCTGATCAGTTTAGATCAGTCCAAGGCCTTCGATAGGGTTGACCATCGGTTCTTGGCGTCTGTTTTGGAGACTGCCGGATTCAAACCGGAGTTCTGCAGATGGATTAGCATGATGTACCACAACCCTCAGGCAGTGGTGCAGGTGAACGGAAGGCGTTCGAGGGTATTCGCGATCGAGCGTTCGGTCCGGCAGGGCTGCCCCCTGTCTCCTCTTCTCTATGTCCTTGCGTTGGAGCCCCTCCTGCGCAGGCTTAGGGATGAGAGGACAAGTCCGTCCCTGCGCGGTATACCTTTTGTTAGCAGCCTTGCGGCAAGGGTTTCCGCGTTCGCTGATGACATCACAGTCTTTGTGTCCCGCCGTCTGGATATAAAGGCTGTGAAAGAGGCGGTTGTCGAGTACGACAAAAGCGAAGGTTTGCGGCTCGGTGCTTGGAGGGGTAGCAATACTCTTCCAGGGCCCTTCCGCTGGAGTGACGGACCCATCCGCATCCTCGGGGTGTGGTTCGGGCCCGACCTCCAACTGGAGCGAAATTGGTCGGAAGTACAAACCAACGTGAATGCTCAGGTGGGAATATGGCTTTCAAGGAGGTTGTCCTTAAAGGGCAGGGCGGAGGCGTGCGCCACGTACGTCTTCCCTCTGATCCTTTACCGATTGGCTGTACTTCCTCTGCCTAAGGAACGTCGGTTGGCACTGCAACAATCCCTCTCCAGATTGCTCTGGGGAGGTGCAAGGCCGATGGTCCGTAGGCAGGTCTGTATCCAACGTACATGCAACGGGGGTCTGGGTATGCCTGATCTGGAGAGCCACTGGCTTGCTGAAAGACTTGCATACCTGGGCCGGTCCTTGACAGGAGACTCAGTATGGCGTCGAAAGGCGAGTCGGACTTTTCCTCGCCTCAAGTCAGACCCAAAGGCTGGCGGTCGACGTAAGCCTTTGGGCGAAGCCCTGTTTGTCCGCGAGTGCCGAAAGGCCCTTAGTAACCTTCTTGGGTTCAGTGACCTTTCACGGCCTCGGAAAGAGCTATATCGGGAGTTAGTGGTGGGCTCCGCTTCTGATCCTCTTAGCGAGCGGCGAGGCTGGACGGCGGAGGAGATCCGCTCTCACTGGAATTGGGCGCCAGGATCGAGCTTCTTGAACAACTCCGAGTTCTCGCTCACCTGGCGACTTGTACGGAATGCGTTACCCCTTCTCGGCTTGAACTACAAAGCGTGCATAACAGACATGCCTGATTGTCCTCGCTGCGGCAGTGGATTAGAAGGAACAGCTGAGCACGCCTTCTACTATTGCGAGCGAGTTCGCCCGTTTTGGGATCACGTCGAGGAGTGGACGGCTCGCATCGAACCCAAGCAGCTCCTGCTGCTCGACGTTGGTTACGTCATGGACAACGTTCTTCCTCCGTTTCAGGGTGAGAAGCGTGTGGTGTTTCTCGCTATCCTGGCTGTAGCTCGAATGGTGATTTGGATTACGCGAAAGAAGGGATTGTATGACGATGCAAACTTTTCTCATCGCGATCTGGTTTTGTATTTTCGGCATCAGCTGAGGGTCAAAATCAGATGCGATAGAAAACGCTTGGATCGCATAACATTCAACAAAAGGTGGGTGAATGCAGCGAGCCTGGTCGTAAGAAAGGGGGCAACTTTGGAGTCATCCTTCCCTCCTCTGCCGGCCCATGGCGTCTATGGTACGGGTCCTTCGGAACCCCACCCCCGGTAAGTAGGCAATGTTTTTCCCTTGTAACCTAGTTAGCAGTATGTTGTCAGTCATTGTCCCCGTCATCTAGTTATTAGTATTCAAGATCTTCCCCATCCCCATTATTTTTGTACCTCAAGCCGTATCCCAGTCCGTTTTTACTGAAGATCTTGAACATTCATATGTATAAAAATCATATTACCGGCTTATATCGACCCATACCGCGCCCGACCCTTTGTTTCTTTTCTCCCCTATAGATTAGGATCCCAGTCCCACCTAGGGCAGGTCCGACTTGTTTCCGGTTCTTTCGCCCCGGAAAACAGTCGGCCTCCACTTCTATAGACGGGGGGATGGGAGGGCAACCAAACGGAGGATTTTTCCTTTGTTTCTTTGTTTTTGTATATATTTCGGGTTTTTACTCCCATCCTCATCATATGAATTCATTTGTAAAAATCACAATTTGTAAATAAAATCATGCATCCCCTCCGGGGTTTTAAGTAGGTCTTTCTTCATAGAGCAAATGTGGTATTTTGGTGGTAGCAGCGCGCATGGCGACGGATGAATGACTATATATTGTATTGTTGAATGGGTCGGCGAATGTGGCTAGCTAGGTCCCCTTAGTAAAAACATAGTTAATGCAAGATCGCACCCTTCTTCTTCCCCCCAAAACTTAAGGCCTTGTGCCTTCATTATATAAAATTTATAATGAAATAAACAGACTTGCTCCTTCACACTGTTCGTGCTAAAGATTCTACGCCACTGATCGGCGACTGTCATCCGATACTTCAAACGATCGCCGCCGTTAGGAACGCTGCCCTTATTCCGAGAAAACCATCCCTTCACCACGAGACAAGGACAGTATATGAACTTTGTAACTACTACCACTGAATTCATTCTTTAACTATGTGCTTAATCTATTTATAAAAATTTCTATAACATCATTACTGTGTTATTGTGAGTATCTATACGTTCTTTGTTTTGCAACCATACGCATTTCTCTCCCACAACATTCATATCACGGATATCAACAACTCAGAATATAACAGTGCTTACATACATATGTTTATGTCAAAAAGTATATTTGCAATGTTCTTTAACTAAATTCACATAACAGTTCATAACTTTGAATTTTCACTATAAGACGTATGAAAATAGAGCTAAAATGCCTACTTTTAAATAATGTTTTACTTAGTTTAGCTAGTATAAACTTCAGTCCTTTATCCGTGCATTTAGTTATGCTAAAAGTATATATCGTAAGCTCATGCATATGATTTCAAGATAATCAAGATTTGCAATGTAATTTTATAAAAAGTATTATTTTTCCAAGTTTTTTCTGTTAGTTCGATATATACTAATCTATTTTTTCTGTTAGATTAGTTTTCATAATAGTTCACGTAGATTTTCTAGTATATATTTCAGTGTTTTTCAAAAGTTTTATTTATGTGAACGTATATATTGTGTGCACATACGTACGTTTATGACAAAAAGTATATTTGCAATGTTCTTTAACTAAATTCAAATACCAGTTAATAACTTTTAATTTTCACTAAAAGACGTATGAAAATAGACCTAAAATGCCTACTTTTTAACAATTTTTTACTTAGTTTAGCTAATATAATCTTCAGGATTTTATCCGTGGCTTTATTTCACTTTACGTGAAATAAAGCCACGGATAAATTGATATTTTCTAGATTAAATTTCAGTGTTTTATTTATGTTAACGTATATATCGTGTGCACATACATATGTTTATGACAAAAAGTATATTTGCAATGTACTTTAACTAAATTTACATACCAGATATTAACTTTGAATTTCCACTAAAAGCCTTTTGAAAAAAGAGCTAAAATGCCTCACAATGTGTTACTTCGTATATCTAGTATAATCTTCAGCATTTTATCCGTGCTTTTAGGTATGCTAACAGTATATCTCATTCATATGTTTTCAAGGAAATCAAGATTAGCAACATAATTTTATCAAAAACGATTACTTTTCCAAGATTTTTCTGTTAGTTCGATAGTATAAATGATTAGTTTTTTATGATAGTTACGATATATACGGTTTGCAAAGAAAATCATATATACGGTTTTCAAGAAAATCATGATTTGCAATGTAAAATTACCAAAAACGATTACTTTTCCAAGATTTTTCAATTAGTTTGATAGTATAAATGAATAGTTTTTCATGACAGTTCACGTAGATATTCTTTTATATATTTCAGTGTTTTTTAAAGGTCTTATTTATATTAACGTATATATCGTGTGCACATACAATATGTTTATGATAAAAAGTATATTTGCAATGTTCTTTAACTAAATTCATATACCAGTTAATATATATATATTGCAATGTTAATTTACACATCCGTTCGAAAAAAAAATGTATACATTTGTTTGAAAGAAGAAGACGTTCTTTGAAGTTTTTCTATTCACAGCTAAGACCACTTTTCCACAAAACTGATACTTTTTGCGTTAATACCCATCCTTTATTTGATATTTGGTAGAATATATGCCAAATATACGCCAAATCCATGGAAAACAATCTTAATATTAAGCCAAAAGATATATAAAATGCTAAAATAAATGCAATCAACTAAATTTTATATGTCTTTAAATACCATTGTAAACTGTGTATTTTTCCTCAAAATTTAAGTAGTAATTTTTCATGTCGCGCCAAAATTAGAAGGATTTTCGAGTAGCGAATTTGGAGCCGGTGAAGAGAGATAAATACTCAGGTTTTCTGTGAACCGATCTCTTTTCGGGTAGTGACGTCGAACCGACAACACCGATTTTACTGTCGGGTGTTTTGGACACCACGCTATGTTTTGGGACGTAGCGTTGGTTAGTCCATTCACCAGGTAAATAAAGGAAAGTATGAAAGAAATGTTTTCGTCTTTTATCTGTTTTTATCTTTTCCTTTTTGTATATTTCTTATGGACCTTCTTTGGGCAAGGCATTGCACCGGCCAGTCAACGTGGGGTAAAATAATATAACCAAAATATGGAGTCAGATATCTTACGGCAACACAGCCTTGCCCTTAGCCACTGACCTCCTAAAAACCTTCAAACCCCACAAGACTCAAATCAAAGGCCACAAAACGAGAAGACACAAACCGAAACATAGGAAACTACTTTATTCTAGAACTTTGTGCTAAAAAAGCACAAGTACTGTCTTCTAAGAACAGATAAAATAATTTCCCGATTTTAAAAAGTTCAATACCTGTTGTATTTTTAAAATCTAATGTTGACTTAAGCATGCATAAATGACAAAAAAATACTAACTGGTCTATACAAACATTGGTCTATACAAACATTGAAAGAGAGCAACAAATATATATATAATATTTTGTCGTGGAACATTCCATACATAAGTATAAAAATTCCGTATGTAAATATGTACGTAGATAGTTATATAAAGTCACAAAATACGTACATGGCCAAATAAAGTCAAAAAGACGTTTTCAAAGTTTTCATTATATTCTTAATATAGGTCGATGTTTTCGGATAAAATTTGTAATGAGATTTTACATGATTTACATACATCTTTCAGTTTGAGTTTTTGTTTTTAGCTTGGAAATGATGTAAATGTATCACAAGTAATGGTTTTTGTTGTAAAATAGTAAAGTTTGCAATGTTATTTTTCAGGTTCTTCTCGTAGGTACTTTTATAAAGCAATAATCAGGTCTATATTTTAAGGGGTTTTGTTTGAAACAATTATTAATAATTATTTTTAATGGTTTTTGTTTGAAGTGTGGTTATATCTCAATTTTCAACACAATCAGGGTGACCTATCCTATTCATCCCGGTCCTTCTTTTCCGGGCAGCAAATTCTATGCTTTCAGAAGGCAAAGCAAATAAGTAGGAAACATCTACCTGCTGCCCAAAGAAAATTCTGGAAGGAAAAGTTGGATACATTTTTTGATATATCATCATGTTCATGCAACCTGCCAATTTTAAGTTGTGACAATTTTAATGTCAACTATATAGTTTGATAAATTTTATTGTGAATGTTTATGCTATTTGTTGGTTTGATATAAAAAAGAGAAACAAGTTCCATCACCAGCAAATTTATATTTACAATATGATTGACAGGATACGAAAGAAAAACAATTGAGGTTCAAAGGATTACATTAAAAAACCTTTAGTATAATGCCTAGGCATTACTTCTGGAGAATGTTTTATTTTCAATGGTGAAATTTGATGAACCTGAAATGAGAGAAGAGGGTATAAAAAGAATTTTGGCCATTAGGTACATTTATATTTATTCATACAAAACTGGTTGAAGTACTTGTGCCAATTTATTGAAACATTTTAAAGATTACATCAGATTTCACCAAATATTATTAAAGTAGAACAAATTGCATTTAAAAATTAAACTCAAATTATTTTTTATATTCTTTCAGAAGAGGGAAGCCAGTCAAGAAAAGATTTTAAAAGATCCTAATGATTAACTTTAAAGCTGTGCACTGAACTGATTTAATTGATTTGTCAGTAAATGGAGTCTGTGAGCCACCACTCTCACTAGACTTTTCTGACGATGAATTACAGAATTCATTGTTAACTGGTGAAAAGATTAACTTGCCAGATTTTCCTTCACATTCCCAAGGTGTGGAACGGGCAGTTAAGTTAGTAACGGAGACTTCTCAATCCGTGTATGGCTTTGAAGCAAGGCACTAGCACATACTTGCAAAAGTTTTGTGCCAACAATTGAGACCAGGGTTTTCATCTAAGGGCTCATATATGGAACTATTTGATTCCATATATTAAAAATTATTAAACAATTATTTGTTTTTCCATATTTGTTTATTTGTTGTATTTCAATTCATATCAGGAAAAAGTTTTTTTTTCAATATATTCGAATATTACTGCTTGAATAATAGCATTTTAGATTCGACACAGGTAAAGCAGGGTGGGGTAGGGGTTCAATTTTCAATTTGAAGTTTTGTTATAATTTATTTATTATATTTCCATAAAATAAAATAAGATTTCCTAATTTAAATACTGAAATTGTTTGGTTTTTACATCAATATTTAGGCCAAATCTGGCAAAATCGAGGACTTTTCAGTACGTGTTTATTCAAAATCTTTCATGCCAAATTAGCAAAAAACCGTTGAAGATTCAGATCTAATTTTTGGTATGAGTATTTAATAGGTATATACACAACTTTCAGTACATTATTCTTTTTGATATTTAAAAAAAAAGTGAAAAATCAACCTACCCTAATATATATATATATATACGTATGTATTCCTTCGGTGTTAAAGGCTCATTTGTACTTCTGACACTATGTTATATTTCACTATTCAGTCGATCAAGTGCTAGAAACAAGACAGTAATGTCGACAGAAGACAGTGGCATGTGTTGTCAGTTTAACATTTTATTAGCGACTACTACATGTGTACAGAGCAACTGGAAGCCTGAAGTTATGAAGAACAAGTCCTATCACAACTTGAACTTGCTCTGCAACCTCCCACCGCCTTATATTTGTGGGTATATAACAAAGGTAGGAGCGCAGTTTGCCTAGTTTGTTGTCAATAAACTTATGTGCATAAAAGTTTGTGGGATCCACATATTTATTGGTCCCGCAACAAAATTAATAAATTATGGGATGAAGTGACGTGAAGTCAGAATAAGTTTTTTCCAAGAATTCTTCGGACAATTAAATTCTTTTTTGTTTTTGTTGTTCCCAGAACGTTTTGACTGGAAACGTTTCTTCAGATTGTTGCGGAAACGATAAACGTGTCGACTCCGCAAATAAATTAAGTTAAATGCGTGCGAGTGTAGTGTCAGCCAGAGACAATGAAGGAAACAAAAGGCAGGATAATAGATACAACAAAGGTGATGATTTTATTGCCGGAATTACTAGCGTATATGTGAATGTCCGTGGCGGTTGTATGTAGTCTTCAGCTAGGATGGGTTACGTCGTTAGCTGGTATAGTCGCATTGTAGATGTTCGCAGCTGGACGTTCGACGAGGGTAGCTGGCGTAGGTCGAGTCGTGGAGATACAGCTGGATGTTTGATGCTGGTAAGCTGAGATTCGGTCGGGTCGTTGCATACCGTTGGACAGTCGTCGCGGGCAACTGAGGTCGGTCGAGGTTGGTAGATCGATATTCCCGGTTATGACGGTATGTTGGGTTAACCAAGGGTGTGTCGATCCGGTTGCTGATTCGTACGGCGGGTCGTACGTGAGCCAGGTGTTGCAGTGGTAGAAACAGTCTGTAGCAGCGAGTCGTTACGTGGACTGCGTTGTACCTTGCAGCAGCATCGAGGTCGAGTTCGGTTAATGCAGCTTGGTCATGTAGTGTCGGGCGAGCTAGTGACTTGTTATGAACCAAGTCAAAGGTCTGAGACCGAGGTTAAGGTTTGCTGGGCCTTAGTACGGGCGAGATCGAGCGAACGAGTCGAGGAAAGGCTAGGGCTTTGTCGTGCCCCCTAGCCGTGCGGACGTATCGGACGGGAGCGAAGGCTTTGCCGTGTCAAAGCCGAGCGGACGATGACTATGGCTGGGTCGCGCCAAAGCCGTGCGGACGATGACTATGGCTGGGTCGCGCAAAAGCCGTGCGGACGATGGCTATGGGTGGGTCGCGCCAAAGCCGTGCGGACGAGCGGACAGGCCAGGAGGCCGAGGCTAAGATGGGCGTTATCTTAGCGCTGCGCAGATATCGAAGCGGTAGCTAAAGGCTGGACCGTGCCATTAGCGCTACGCAGCTTATCGGGCTATCGGAACCGAGCGAGGGTTAAGACCGACTGGTCTTAGAATCCGTCTTCGTGTTTGCCTCCAGGCCGTCTATTTCGACTGGTCATTACTACCACCAGAGATGCACCGACCTCCCATAGCCCTTAAAAAGGACCGTAAAAATAAAGATTGTTGAATCCACCACTAGAAGTGGCGGTGAGGTGGGTGCAACCACGATAACGTAGGACCCGAGCCTCGTGGAGCCGAGTGGCCCCTGAGAGCGTCCGCGTAGACCTCTGTATTTATCGAAGCATCCCACCAACACATAAATATGGCACAAGGCCGTTTTTATGGTGGGCCCGGTCGCAGGACCGACACGCGTCAAGCAAAGCCAAAAATACCTTCGGCCCCGTCGGCATTCCCCTTTTTGGAGCGCCAGGCAATAACCCCCCCGAAGGGGGTATAAGCCTGGGGGGATAGCCCCCTGAGGCCGGAGGAAATATCCAGTGCCGAGGCACACCCGGCAGAACCGCCCAGAACGGCCTACCGAATGCAACCCAAGAACTGGAGAGGAAAGGCCACACACAAACGCCCTAGAGCGTCCGCGGAGACCTCTGTATGTATCGAAGCGTCCCACCAACGCACGAATATGGCACAAGGCCGTTTTTAAGTTGGGCCCGGTCACAGGGCCGAAGCCCACACGCGTCCGGCAAGGCCAAAAATACCTTCAGCCCCGTCGGCATCCCCCTTTTTGGGGCGCCTCAGGCGCCAGACAATAGACCCAACCCCCCCGAAGTGGGTATAAGCCTGGGGGGATGGCCCCCTGAGGCCGGAGGAACTCTCCAGTGCCGAGGCACACCCGGCAGAACAGTCCAGAGATAAAACGGCCTACCGAATGCAACCCAACAACTGGAGAGGAAAAAAAAGTCCGCGGGGACCTCAGTATTTATCGTTGCGTCCCACCAACGCACGAATATGGCACAAGGCCGTTTTTAAGGTGGGCCCGGTCGAAGGGCCGAAGCCCACACGCGTCCAGCAAGGCGAAAAATACCTTCGGCCCCGTCGGCATTCCCCTTTTTGGGGCGCCTCAGGCGCCAGGCAATAAACCCGACCCCCCGAAGGGGGTATAAGCCTGGGGGGATGGCCCCCTGAGGCCGGAGGAACTCTCCAGTGCCGAGGCATACCTGGCAGAACCGCCCAGAGATAAAACGGCCTACCGAATGCAACCCAAGAACTGGAGAGGAAAAAAAAGTCCACGGTGACCTCTGTATTTATCGTTGCGTCCCACCAACGCACGAATATGGCACAAGGCCGTTTTTAAGGTGGGCCCGGTCGATGGGCCGAAGCCCACACGCGTCCAGCAAGGCGAAAAATACCTTCGGCCCCGTCGGCATTCCCCTTTTTGGGTCGCCTCAGGCGCCAGGCAATAACCCCCCCCCGAAGGGGGTATAAGCCTGGGGGGATGGCCCCCTGAGGCCGGAGGAAATCTCCAGTGCCGAGGCATACCTGGCAGAACCGCCCAGAGGTAAGACGGCCTACCGAAGGCAACCCAAGAACTGGAGAGGAAAAAAAAGTCCACGGGGACCTCTGTATTTATCGTTGCGTCCCACCAACGCACGAATATGGCACAAGGCCGTTTTTAAGGTGGGCCCGGTCGATGGGCCGAAGCCCACACGCGTCCAGCAAGGCCAAAAATACCTTCGGCCAAGTCGGCATTCCCCTTTTTGGGGCGCCTCAGGCGCCAGGCAATAAACCCAAACCCCCTGAAAGGAGTATAAGCCTGGGGGGATGGCCACCTGAGGCCGGAGGAAATCTCCAGTGCCGAGGCATACCTGGCAGAACCGCCCAGAGGTAAGACGGCCTACCGAATGCAACCCAAGAACTGGAGAGAACCCTAAAAAAGACCGGGAACCTCTGTATTTATCGTTGCGTCCCACCAACGCACGAATATGGCACAAGGCCGTTTTTGAGGTGGGCCCGGTCGAAGGGCCGAAGCCCACACGCGTCCGGCAAGGCGAAAAATACCTTTGGCCCCGTCGGCATTCCCCTTTTTGGGGCGCCAGGCAATAAACCCAACCCCCCTGAAAGGGGTATAAGCCTGGGGGGATGGCCCCCTGAGGCCGGAGGAAATCTCCAGTGCCGAGGCACACCCGGCAGAACCGCCCAGAGGTAAGACGGCCTACCGAATGCAACCCAAGAACTGGAGAGGAAAGGTTACAATCACCCTAAAAAAGAGCGGGGACCTCTGTATTTATCGAAACGTCCCACCAACGCACGAATATGGCACAAGGCCGTTTTTAAGGTGGGCCCGGACGCAGGGCTGAAGCCCACACGCGTCCGGCAAGGCCAAAAATACCTTCGGCCGCGTCGGCATTCCCCTTTTTGGGGCGCCTCAGGCGCCAGGCAATAAACCCGACCCCCCCGAAGTGGGTATAAGCCTGGGGGATGGCCCCCTGAGGCCGGAGGAAATCTCCAGTGCCGAGGCATACCTGGCAGAACCGCCCAGAGGTAAGACGGCCTACCGAATGCAACCCAAGAACTGGAGAGAACCCTAAAAAAGAGCGGGAACCTCTGTATTTATCGTTGCGTCCCACCAACGCACGAATATGGCACAAGGCCGTTTTTAAGGTGGGCCCGGTCGCAGGGCCGAAGCCCACACGCGTCCGGCAAGGCGAAAAATACCTTCGGCCCCGTCGGCATTCCCCTTTTTAGGGCGCCTCAGGCGCCAGGCAATAAACCCAACCCCCCCGAAGGGGGTATAAGCCTGGGGGGATGGCCCCCTGAGGCCGGAGGAAATCTCCAGTGCCGATGCACACCCGGCAGAATCGCCCAGAGGTAAGACGGCCTACCGAATGCAACCCAACAACTGGAGAGGAAAAAAAAGTCCGCGGGGACCTCTGTATTTATCGTTGCGTCCCACCAACGCACGAATATGGCACAAGGCCGTTTTTAAGGTGGGCCCGGTCGATGGGCCGAAGCCCACACGCGTCCGGCAAGGCGAAAAATACCTTCGGCCCCGTCGGCATTCCCCTTTTTAGGGCGCCTCAGGCGCCAGGCAATAAACCCAACCCTCCCGAAAGGGGTATAAGCCTGGGGGGATGGCCCCCTGAGGCCGGAGGAACTCTCCAGTGCCGAGGCACATCCGGCAGAACCATCCAGAGATAAAACGGCCTACCGAATGCAACCCAACAACTGGAGTGGAAAAAAAGTCCGCGGGGACCTCTGAAATTTCGTCGTCTGAAGCCTTTTTATATCGAAGAAAGCGAATTCCACTTCTGTCGCGCCACGTGGATAGAAAGTTCTACAAAAAATGGACGCAGAAAATAAGTATTTCTTTAGCCCAGTATAGGCTAGCGAAAAGTATTACTTCTATTTTTATAGAATTATTTCTGGTAGAAGTGTTTTGCAAATGTTGATAAATATTAATTTATCCCTTTCTTAGCTGTAACGGCCGGTTAAAATTGAAAAAGGGCTTCATCATTTCCGCCCGCGCCCATATGTTATTTCTCTAGGGCGAAATGTAATCCTATCTGTTGAGGTTCGTAGGCCGGTCGCGGCAAGATGTAATATTTACCTCGGTAAGGAATGAAACTTTTTCTGATTCCTTTTTTTGATGTGCGTAATGTAAAAACAGTATCAAGCATAATTTTTCAAAAAAAAAAATACCTGTTGTTTTCTAATAATACTTAGTTTAATAAACTCATAAAAGAAAAAAACAAAACAAAACAAAAGCTTTAAAATACATGTACAATTATTCGTACAAATGGTACTTAATCTACGAAAGTTTGAAGAAAACGAAAACTTTTTCTAATTATTCTTTCAAAGGTAATTAATATGGATTTTCTATAAAATAATATCGCAGTGTGTAGAACACTTGAAGCTATATAAAATTTTATAATTTTACGCTTGTAAATAGATATTTTTATCGATTTGTTCTTCTCTAAATCTAGTGATAAAACTTATCAACTCAGTGCACAAATATTCGATCGAACTAATCTAAGTTATCTCCCTTCCCGTCATAATTTGAATTCCTAATTATGTCCCTTTAAAAATATGGCGACACCTTGACAGTTACAATGGATTTCTTTTAATGCTTAACCGAAATTGTTATTTTAAAAGCATGGTCATTTATTTTTGATTGCAGTAAAGCGTTGTCTTATCCAAAATCTCTCAGCTTTAACGTAAGAGGCCTTGTTTATTATTAACTATATGTTTATATCACGTATAAGGAAACAGGCATATTTTTTTCGTTTGAATTAAACTCAAAAACATTTTGTCTTATAAAATTGTTAGTCGTAAAATATTTTATGGTGATTTTTAACAAATTGTATTGAAAATATCTCTGAAATGATATTGATGTTTTAGTTTTAAATATTCCTGCAACATCTAAAATTGAAATTGTAATATAAAAAAAAACGTTTTTTTAATAAGTATTATATATATTATAATTATACAAGCATTAAATAACTTTGTGTGTTTTACACATTTTTTTTTTATTTCTTAAGATTTGGACGTACCAATATATATATATTACAGCAGAATGTTACAAAAACGACGTGAATGGAAATACAATTTTTCAGTCAAGACATAAATAAGCTAATATATTTCTTTCTTGATGATTTTTAACAATTATTGGTTTCTAAGAAAATATTAAGTGGTTTTATTCTGGTATAGACAGCTTGTATTATCAAAATCCTGTAATCTTGGTTATTTTCAAAATTAATTTTGTTATAAAATGATCATTTTGGTCTAAAATTCGTCTGAACCACTCTCTTCACTTAAACTATTGTTTTTAATCTCAAAAGAAAAAGACTTCATTCATATTGTTCTATTTCTCAGTGTTAAAAATGTTTTTCTTTTTTTCGTTGTTCCTCTAAGGCCTAAATTGCTTTGTGAAATAATGACACGTGTCAAGACAAAAAACAAACTGCATAACTCCATCAACATAGCCATGTATGAGAGGCTTCAGTTATTGTTTATGACCCCGCAGAAGACCGGTGATCTAACTTAAAACAAACCTGTGTCGCACCTGCTTTTAACGAAGAGTAAGTCCCACCTAAGGAAAAATACGGAATTTTTAAATTGCAATTTTTATTTTTTTTATTTTATAAAGAAGTAAATTCATTATATAATTTATTGCATTAATTACCAAATTTCAATTAAATTATCGTTATTTTGTAACAAAAGTTTTTAGTTATAATTTTTAAAGTCAACTGTTTCTTTTTTACTTTTGAAATTTGGATGCTAAAAACTATTTACTTTTCTAAAGATATGTCTTGAATCCTTAATAACAGAAATAATACTGTCACTAATGACTTAAATGCTTTTCAGTGGTTGTTGGAATTAAACCAAAACATTTTCCTTGATGACACCACCTGCCCATCTTATTTTTATTTTGTAATTTTTAGTTGGTTAATACCTTCTTTTTACTGGACCATTGGCCTAATGAGTAGAGTGTTTGCCAATGGTCCAGGAGACTGGGGTTCAATCCCAGGTCTGGTCATACCAAAGACTCAAAAAATGGTGCTTGATTCCGCCTTGCTTAACACTCAGCATTATAAGGTACGGATCAAGAGTAAAGTGGAGCAATCCAGAGAAAGGAGTAGCGCCCTTCCCTACACTTTGGTGTAGTAGCTATTGAAAAGGAAGACTTTGGGTCACTTTCGACTAAGGTCGCCAACTTGACTTTATATCATTATTTGAGAGAGAGACAGAGAGAGTTTTAGGTTTCTATGATTAATGGCTTCTATCTTAATGGCTATGGTTACTGTGATAAACGATTTAGACTTTTCTGATTTTATCAGAAATTTAACATTGACTAGACGATCCGTGAACTCTTTAGGGTTTCATCTCTAACAATTGTTCATAATGATATTGATACTACCATTTAAGAAGGAAGGATTTCTATTCATTTCATAGTTATCTTCATTATATCATGAATTTGGATGATTAGAAAATGATGTTCATTGAGAAAATCATTCCATCACAAATTGGGGTAGAACTTGTTTAATACTCTAAGTTAAAGTAATACAATTAGTATAATTGTATTGCTCTATCTAAAATTACTCTATTATGTGCTATTTTTGTTGGTTACTGTTACAAATATATGATTATAATGACAACTTAAATAATCTATCAATACATGCATAAAGATTCAATTTTGCCACTCACTTACATTTCTTTTTGTCATCAATTACTTATTGGGTAAGTGATTTTATTTTATGCTTAATGTTAATATAATAAATTGGGTATATGTCATAAAATCATTGATATTTGCAAAAAGTTAATAATACATTAAAAATACATAGTTGTTACATTTACATATAAATTACAATAATTATGATTGGTATTATGGAACAATCATAAATATATACATTTTAGAAAATCAAAAATACTAGCTGAAAACAGAATCTATAGAAGGGATTTTAAGGTAGTTCTTTTAAGTTGCCTTAATAGGTTCTTTGGCTACTATAAAAGAACATGGATTTAAACTATGTATTTTGTAAAAGATTTAAAGTATCAATATTTTTTTGTAAATGTAGATTTTTTTCACTGGTGGGTCTTTTATATACTATGATATATTTCAATTTTCCTCCATGACTAAAAATTATTCTTACTAAATTTTTCTTGAGATTAAAGCTTCTATGAGATTAAAGCTTAATTTTTTTCAAATTCTAAAATTCAAATAAAAATATATCCAACTGAGCAGCTTATATATTAAAGTGAAAATGTCTAGATTGCTGTATAGATGAGTCAGTGCCAAGTGATACTTTTTGATCAGCTCTGTGTAAATTTATGTTAATGGTAAGATAGTTGTAGAAGACATCAAAGTAACAGATGTGAAGTTTCATACCATAGCAAAAAATGAATATGATTGCAAAAGGTATTAATTAGCTGAAAAAATAATAATATATAATAAATCAATCCATCAATATGAAGAGTAAGCAACATAAACAATAATAATGATATTCCTCAATGTGGTTTATTCTCAATTTATCTTCAGTTTCAATATTTTTTGAATACACCTAATATTTTTATAAGTCATTACTAAAAACTGAGTCTCTATTTGTATTGAGCCCAGTCAACTGGGGTTATAGAATATGCTGATTGCATCTTTGCAGAGACACCTCCACCATAAGTATCCTGGATATGGTGTGGCTTCAGTCCTGGAGCTTTGGAGAATTCATTACTCTTAGATCAACTCTGACCTGGATAGTACTTGGGTCAAATAGAACTGTTTAACAATTTAACTGTATGATTGATATTGAATTGTTTGTGTTGCATTGCAATACTTGAAACCATTTAACTGAGTGCAAATAAAACTATTAGTGTTAGATAGCAATACTTAAAACCATTTAACTTTGTAAAAACAAATGATTAATATGAAGTAGAATTATTTGTGTCAGATAGAAATACTTGAAATCATTTAAGTGTGTACAAATAAATGAACTCTGGCTTGCTTAAAAATGTTACCTACAGACTACTCATTTACAAATCATATATTTAATATCTATATGTATTAACAGGATTTAGCATTGAATGGCTTACATGTTTTGATATGTTATAAAACTCAAACAACCAATCTATTTGTATTTTTCCTATATTGTAATTATTGTAAATTTTTATGTGTATTCTCTGCCGTGAATTTTGATTAAATATTCTATTGTTTTTTTCTGTTCAAAATCCCTAGAAAGTTACCAACTATGTCAAAAGACATCTGAAGAAGGCCAGACAGTACAGTGGTTAAAACCAAGGACAATAGTTTAAAATGTAAATAACAACTCATCTCATATTAATGTTTCTGTCTTTGTTCTGATTATAAACCACATTGAGGAATATATTTATTATTGTTTATGTTACTTACTCTGTGTATTGATAGATTGATTTATTACATATTCTTATTTTTATTTTTCATCTTTAGTTTTTCCAGTGAAACTGATTGACCTTCATGTACTGCCAAGATGAGACGACTCAACATAGTCAACCGAAAAAATACCTTAAAGGCTGTCAAAGAGCTTGATGCTTTCCCAAAAGTTCCAGAAAGTTATAAAGAGACCACAGCCACTGGTGGGGGAGGTAAATTTATTTCAGTTTTTAAAATTCTTTGTTTTCATTTGTATCCTTTTCTGATTCAAAATGTGAAGTGATGTAAATGACTTTTCTTTTGAAAATGTGGAATCTCACTTCTATTGAGAAGATAAGTTAGAAGACAAGCTTTATGGAGCAGGATTTTTGTTTCTAGCTTTATTGTATGTATGTTCTATTTATTTTGAGAAAGAAATTGCTGCCTTCTCAGTTTTATGCTTTATCTTCAAGACAACAAAATACTGAGAAGATGCTGCTTTGATAAACAAAAGAGTGAACAACTTTCAAAGTTTGACCTCAAGCAAGATAAAAGGATCATTAAATAAGTTTCCAGACTTTTTTCGTATGGGCCCTTTTATTGATAATACACACATGAAACTCTAGTCTTCTTTGAAGTAATCTCCTCCGGCTGCAATGCACTTGTTGTACCATTCCAACAACTTCTGAAAGGCCCCATGGAAGTCCTCTTGTGTGAGCATGTCAATGACCTTCATCACAGCCTCTTTCATCTCCTCAATTGTCTCATAACAACAGCCTCTTAAATATGGTACCTTTGAAAAACAGTACAATGTATTATGTAAAATATTTTCATAGTGAACATAATTACAAATCAACTTTATCTCCTTCAAATTGGTTCCCATGGAAAGCCATATGCTCACAAAGATATCTTCACTTCTGGAAACAGTGCTGGAAGTCTTTAATTGTCACTGCCTTCAGTTGGTTCATATTTACCTGTTGCATATTTTCAACAGTTCCTAAATAGCAATCACAATGCTGGATTTTGCTTTTCAGAAATAGTCATCAGAAGTACAAAAATGTTCTTAAGTGCTATGGACTGGGTATTATTGTGATTTATTCTATTTTCATTGTACACTTATAATAATCCAAGTTTATTCAGCTGAATGGGAATTCTGAGAGGTAAACATGAACTTAATATTTTCACATGTGTTGAATATTGGTCAGTTGATTTTTCAACCTGAAAAAATGACTTTGTATATACCTTTAGTTGTTATTCTATTTCTAAAAATTATTCAGACTATTTTATTTAAGATATCTGTTGAGATGAATCCTTATTTGTTTGGACTAGTGATCTCATTCTTTTTTTTGCTACCTCAAGACAAAAGAAGCAATGAGAACAACTTTAGCTCTTCTACATATTTACGAGGATCATTAAATAAGTTTCCAGACTTTTTTTTCGTATGGGCCCTTTTATTGATAGTACACACATCAAACTCTAGTCCCCTATGAAGTAATCTCCTCTGGCTGCAATGCACTTGTACCATTCCAACCACTTCTGGAAGGCCCCATGGAAGTCTTCTTGTGTGAGCGTGTCAATGACCTTTGTCACAGCCTCTTTCATCTCCTTAATTGTCTCGTAACGACAGCCTGTGAGCTTAGAGAATAACCAAAAATCACAGGGAGCAAGGTCTGGACTATAGGGAGGGTGAGGAACTGTCTTGATGCCCATCTTGGTCAAATAGTCTGTGACAAGGATGGAGTTGTGGACTGGTGCATTGTCCTGGTGGAAATGCCATTGAGCCGATTTGAAGAGTGCTGGCCTCTTCCAACAGAATCTCTTCCTGAACTCCCTTAAATCCTCAACAGTAACCATAACCCTAACCCTTTGGCCAATCAACTGTGGTGTATTAACTTCCTTACTCCTCCCACACCTCTCATCATCCCTCACAGATTCCCTGCCTTCCTTGAATCTCTTATGCCACTCAAAAACTGATGCTCGATTCATGCAAGATGGTCCAAAAGCAGTCTGAAGCATTCCATACATTTCTGTGGCATTTTTTCCAAGTTTAAAACAGAATTTTTATTGCATATTGTTCTTTTAAAGTGTCAGATTGCATTTTTGAAATTCACTAGCTGTGACAATCAGGCTTAGTAGGGTGTATTCCAATTCCTGCTGTAGCTGTTCATTTGAACCTGAAATCATAAAAATTGATTAGTCATCTCATAAGATGTATAGCAATAACATACTGAATTTTCAAGAGTCTACAACAATTTTAAATGCCTGTACGAAAAAGTCTGAAACTTATTGAATGCACCGCATATTTAGTTCACTACTCCTGTTTACATTGGGAAGTGTGGATGATTTAATTGTTGCCATTTACTAATCTAAACTTAGTTTTTACAAGACCAGCAGTATAAAGCACCCAATGAGAATCAGACTCACAAATAAGTTTGTGGGTGTTGTAAGGTTATCAGTGCAGGAAATTGAATCAGCAACCAAATTCAAATTTTTACCTAGGTATTTGAATGCACTAATGCTCTTGGTATAAGCAATTTTCTGCTTGTCAGTGTAAAAATTCTAATGAATAAAAGACTGGAAAATGTTACCAACATGACAGTATGTTATATATGTGTATGTGTCTATAGCATAGAAGTCTCCTGCAAGACTGTTTCTCAACAGATAGTTTGAATTATACATCTTCTTCACAGCATGTCAAATTGAAAAGATTGTGCTGCTTCTTAGCAGTGTTATATAAACAAGGATAGGTAACCCAGCAGCTTGAATCTATCTCTTTTTCTCTCCAGTTATGGATTAAATAGAATAAACTGGGTGTACTTTGGTAGATAATCGGTCTAAAAGAAAGACAGCTTTGGATTACAAACCAGGACTGCTCTATTGACAGTTACTGTAGAATACACCAACTGCACCTCTTAAGAGGACTCTCCTAATAAGGCAACCTGTTAGCCATGTAATGCTTGATGATAGGATCCCGGTGGCTGAGCAGTCTGTGATCCAGATGGTCACATGACTGTCAACACTTCATTTGGGGCTTTACTTGGTTTGATGGGTGGTTGGAGAGGCCTGAGCCAATCATTTAGCTGGTCAGGTCAAGCCCTAGCACCTACATGATTAACTTCTGACTGTATTCTGCAAATTGTTCTTGTAGAACACAAACACCCAAACCTTTTTATCCTAAAGGTGCTTGAAGGTGGTGGCTGAGTATCAATTAACGTTTGAGAAACAAGACTTTGGCCACTGTCTTTAAACTTAGGACTCTAAGTATTTGATACTGAAAACTAGAAATTGGCCAGGGTTTGAAATCTCACTCCCAACATGAGTATACTGGTAGATGTATCCCTGTTTCAACCTTTTCCTTCTGGTAAATTCCTAACTGAAGTTTGACTTCATGGTGGAGTGTGGAGCACAGGACCAGTGGATAAAAAAGCAGCATATATGGCTAATACAACAAAAAACCCCAAAGGAAGCCTCTCTTAGTTTGAGAATTAAAAAATGAATTTCCAAAATAAATTGTGATTGAGTCTTTGAAACTTCCCTTTTCTGATTGAAAAAGTCATCTCTTGTTGGAAAAAACCCTGCAACCATAAAAAAACTGAGAAGTGGAGGAGGATAATAAGAAGCACACAGATCCTATTTACCAACCCCTCCGCTTGGGCAGGATGTGACACAAGGTTAATTCTTAAGCGGAGTTTAACAGGTTTGAATTCAGAGTTTTCCTTCTCCTAGACTAGTTGCCTCACCAAGGCTGAAGAACCTAGTCTGTCCTATTTACCCATAGCTGGAGGAAGAATAATTGGATTCATACCTTTCCCAAGGGTATTAGTGCAATGTGAAATGCAATCAGCCTCGTCCAGGATTTGAATTCGTGTCACTGTATCCATTTCCTACAATGATAACCCTTACACCATGGGCACCTCCATATAAGAAGCACACAGATAACTTGATGAAAATAAAAACATTCCACACTTTAAAGTGCAAGGTTTACTCTCATAGAAAACTAAATAAAACAAAAGGAGTTATTAGAAACAGAGAGCTATCCTTAGCTGTACCAGAGGAAATTAGAAGAGCCTTGGGGAAACAGAGAGTCATAGACTTCAAAAAGGACAATAATTAGAAAGCGTGGTAAAGAAATTCAAACATATTTTGATATTTGACTGGGATAAAATTCCCAAAGAAATAAAAATAATTTACTAACTCAAAAATGTTGAGCAATACATACCTGCTTTCTTAAGGTTTTTTGACTTGTGGGAGGTTTGGCCAAAGAAACTCAAATCACATGGCGGAAGATTGTCTAAATGAAACCAAATGCCAAAAAAACTATCTCACATTTTCAAGATCTTGTGGCATATGCATGAGAGAATGAAATAATGAAAATTAAGTATAAAAGAAGCATGACATTTCAAGAAGCAAGGAAAATAGTAGAATCCTATATGAAAGATAATGTCTACACCGAATATGGTGAGCCTAATCAGCAACAACAACAATCAAGCAGATGATAAATTTTAACTTCTCATAGAAAAACTATTGAAATTAGGACCATATTACTGGCCAAAATTTCAAGAACAACTAAAATACTACACTCAGCTGAAATTTAACAAAAACACACCACCTAGTGAAACATTGAAACAGAAATAAATAATTTAAACAAACAACTATGAAAACCATTTATATTGATGGGCTTCAATAGCCACAAGATGTGGTGGGGAAGCAGAGAAAACAACCAAAAGGTAGGAAACACTACTAAGCCAGAACCAACTATGTTTATTTAACAACAAATCACATGTACTTACATTTTCAGAAAATTCCTTATCAAAGAATAGAAAACAAAAATTCCAAACCATTAAGCAGAATGAAGAAAAGAAAAAAAAATTAAATTCAAGTCAGAAAACAAAGAAGTCTACAACCAACAAAACATAATTACTAGAAACAATAAACAAATCTCATGGTATAGTTGTTGGCCCTGATTATAGATTGCTAAAGCAACTATTCAAACATCCCTTTAATACCTACTACAAATCTGCAATGAAGTATGGATCTGTGGCAATGTTCTTAAAATAGGGAAACAAGCCACTGTAATCCCAGTACCTAAAGTCAACCACTAACTCATCACACTAAGCTGCTGTATATACAAAACATTTGAAAAACATGATATTTAGAAACTAACCAATATCAAAATACCAATCAGGTTTTAGATACAAAAGAAATCCCATTGATAGCATCATTTGACCAGAGACCCAAATATGAGAGGCGTTTGTCTGGAAAGAACATCTAGTTGTAGTCGTTTTCGACATAGAAAAAGCATATAAGCCTCGAAATGCAACCTAAAAAGACCTGAGAGAACTCGACCTAAGAGATAGAATGCCAATTTTTATAAACAACTTAGTAGATGACAGATTCTTTTAAGACCAAAAGGAACTGGAAATTGGAATCCCATAAGTAAACATCTTGTCTATCACCATCTTTAATATCAAAATAAATAATATCAAAAAACATAAACACTGGAACAGATTGTATTCAATTAGTTAATGACTTCCTAATATGCTTCTATGCACACAATAGAATGCCAACTCACACTTAGCATCAACAAGATAAAACAATGGGCCACTGAAACAGCTTTCTATTTTAAAAGACAAAGTAAAATGCTTACATTTTTGCCAACTTAGAAAATTCCATCATGACTCCTCTCTGATAATCAGTTATAATGACATTTCTATAGTTAACCAATACGAATACCTAAGTATGATATTTGACAAGAAATTTACATTTATCCCATTTTATTTCAAGATCTTGAATACCTGAAATTTAAATCTCAAAGTCCCACTGCTCTCTCTGAATGGGACAGTTTCACTTTACTCAAACTCTACTATTCCTTAAACTAATCCTATTTACTTTACAGCTGTTTCATATAAGGAGCAGCTGGGAAATCATGAATAAAAGACATCATATATGGAGCAGCAGGGAAATCATGAATAAAAGACATCATATATGGAGAAGCAGGGAAATCATGCATAAAAGACATCATATATGGAGCATCAGGGAAATCATGCATAAAAGACATCATATATGGAGCAGCTGGGAAATCATGCATAAAAGACATCATATATGGAGAAGCAGGGAAATCATGCATAAAAGACATCATATATGGAGCAGCAGGGAAATCATGCATAAAAGACATCATATATGGAGCAGCTGGGAAATCATGCATAAAAGACATCATATATGGAGCAGCTGGGAAATCATGCATAAAAGACATCATATATGGAGCAGCTGGGAAATCATGCATAAAAGACATCATATATGGAGCAGCAGGGAAATCATGCATAAAAGACATCATATATGGAGCAGCAGGGAAATCATGCATAAAAGACATCATATATGGAGCAGCAGGGAAATCATGCATAAAAGACATCATATATGGAGCAGCAGGGAAATCATGCATAAAAGACATCATATATGGAGCAGCTGGGAAATCATGCATAAAAGACATCATATATGGAGCAGCTGGGAAATCATGCATAAAAGACATCATATATGGAGCAGCTGGGAAATCATGCATAAAAGACATCATATATGGAGCAGCAGGGAAATCATGCATAAAAGACATCATATATGGAGCAGCAGGGAAATCATGCATAAAAGACATCATATATGGAGCAGCTAGGAAATCATGCATAAAAGACATCATATATGGAGCAGCTGGGAAATCATGCATAAAAGACATCATATATGGAGCAGCTGGGAAATCATGCATAAAAGACATCATATATGGAGCAGCTGGGAAATCATGCATAAAAGACATCATATATGGAGCAGCAGGGAAATCATGCATAAAAGACATCATATATGGAGCAGCTGGGAAATCATGCATAAAAGACATCATATATGGAGCAGCAGGGAAATCATGCATAAAAGACATCATATATGGAGCAGCAGGGAAATCATGCATAAAAGACATCATATATGGAGCAGCTGGGAAATCATGCATAAAAGACATCATATATGGAGCAGAAGAGAAATCATGCATAAAAGACATCATATATGAAGCAGCAGGGAAATCATCCATAAAAGACACACACCACACACCATCTCAGATGAAGACTTACATTAGGTCTTTTTCCAGCCTACCCCGTAGAAAGTCTGTTTACAGAAGCCAATGAATCTGTGATTGTTATGAACAAGATATGTGACATTGCACACAAAAATGTCCATGAAATGCAGGTATATGTTGTCGTAGAGCAATTCAAGAAAAAAATTGATGAAGTGCGCTGATCTAAATTTAAAAATCTGCTGCTTAACCAATCGGCTACCTTATTATGGTCAATAAGATGTGTCGAAGGCTTGCTCAGTTGATTGGGAACTGTCTTGAATGCCTGTTCATGAGAAGACTGCTCTATTCGTGTGAAGGTCTTAAACTATTTTAGCTGTTATGTCTTTCGATCATAAACTAATACCACTATTTGACTGAAGTGATTCTGGATAGTCAGTTTTTGAGTGAATAGAGAAGGCGGAATTGATATGCCAGCTTAGTGGCATAAAGCATATAGAACATGTGGTTCCAATATGTCTTTCAGGTGGTGCATATGCAGTGTACTAGCAGCTGAGTGAGGAAAAGAAGAGTGATTTTTACCTGCATTAAAAATCCTTTGTATACAGCATTTGTTTTGGACTCTGTTACAGCTTGGAAGCAATTTGTAACATGCTGCTTACGCTTGGGAGAAACTGTCGATATTTTTTTGGTTGAATTGCATAAACTTGCAGTTCTGGTTGGTGGTATGACGGATTGGAGTCTGATGTGTGTGTTTATCGCTGAGTTGCCAGAGCATGCTGAGGAATTGCTCCAGGCCTCTTCCCAGTTAGATGATGTGGTTATTTCACAAGTGGTAGCTTGAGCATGAACCATACTGAAGAAATGCCGTGTAGATATTGAGCAAGCAGCAGTGGCTGCATGACCATCATGATGTCAGGTGAAGGAAGTTAATGTGCCAACAAAATACTATGTGTGTGATGAGCCCAATCACTTGGTTCCTCTTGTGGCATGAAACTTCAAAGAAAGCAGATGCTAGACCCCTGATGAACAGTTTTGTGCTATCGGTGTAAGCGACGGGAATATATAGCCTGAAACTGTTCCGGAAATGAGCCGGGGGATGTGACTTCGGTGCCGGTCTTCTCTCCAAATCCATTTAAATAGAGTGCTATCTACAATAACTGTGTAGATCGATGGAATGAGGTGTACAGTCCTTAGCACTGGTGAGCTAAAATTTCCTCCATGTTGCCATCACCATCAATAAGCCTGATTTCCGAGCAGAGTACGACACAGACAGAAAGATATAGATCGCACCATGGAAGTGTTCTGGTGACCAGCCACCAGCTTGTGTTGAAAAACAGACTGTCAGAATAGCCTATCCCTGAGCAACTTCCAAAGGAGTACAACTGGGAGCTGCAAACTTGGATACAAAATGGCTGGTTGCATCCATGCTCTAAAGACGATCTTGGACACCCAAAGTGTCTGATTCCCCTAATGACTATCCTACAGGAAAATAAACAAAAGGTTCAGCTCACCATGGACTACTGCAAGCTCAATGAGCATGTAGATGCCAGCGCAGATGTGTGTGCACTCAAGTTCAGTGAGTGGCGGCAGCAAGGGTCAGACGTTGCTGTGTTGGACTTGCCCTGGGCCTATTTGCAAGTTCATATTGAGAACTCCCTGTGGCCAAAGCAGACAGTAGAAATCAAGGGGAAAAGGTATTGCCTCATCCATTTGGAGTTTAGGTTTCGAGTTGTACTCCTGATCATGTGGTCCATTGTTAACACCGTAGTTGAAAACATTTCCTGAATCTCGTGTAAAAGAACACCTTGAGTGGTTTGGGTTTATGTGCAAGGCCCCAGAGCAGTTAAGAAGTGGCACACATGTGTTAGGATTGCACATCTGCGAGGAGCACAAGCTTTGGTGGCATCGTGGATGTGAGCTGCTGATGTTGCCCAATGTAATAACCTGTTTGACTATTTTTTCCATGTGTGGGAGATTGACGGGACATTTTCTGGTGCACAGTTGGCTACATGTTGCGACCATGTTCATAAAGCAAAGAGCAAACACTGTGATAACTGAATGGGACGATAAAGTATGAGACCCCTTCTCGAGCCAGATTTTGGATGTTTTCATCAGAGTGGTGCAAACAGATCCAGCATGTGGTGAAGTGCATACTGTACTTTGCAAAACTAGTCATCCCCAGAGTTTCCAGGGTGGCTGTTCATTGATGGACAAGATGCCAGTATTTAGGTGGACATGAGCTTGTTAGCCTTTGGCATTGTTATTGAGAGTGGTGGAGCTGTGGTGGAAGCTGTGAGCTGGCTGCTACCATTAACTTGATGTTGTGTTGCGGGGCAGTGTAAGGCAAAGGTGATACACCTGAGGACAGACTCAATGTGTGTGCATTGCTTGGTCTCAGACATGTTGTCTGGAAAGTTAGGAGTACAAATCAAGCATGGCACACTTTGAGAACTGGCCTCAAAATATGAGCTGAAGATAGAGGTGGCACTGGTTAAGTCTCAAGATAACTGGGCCGATCAGCTCACCAGAATGCCACAACAATGGCTGGATGACATTCAGAAAGAGTCAAAACCTGTAGAACAGGTGTGCGCTGTAGTTACAGAAGGCCATGAATTTGCTCATATATGAGCCATTCATCACTCCAGTGGACACCCCAGTGTGAAGTGCATACTGTACTTTGCAAAACTATTCATCCCCAGAGTTTCCAGGGTGGCTGTTCAAGCAATAGTCAGGGATTGTAAGAAATATCAATCGATAGATCCTGCCCCGGTGCATTGGAAGCAAAGCAAGCTTTCTGTATGTGACAATTGGAGGAGGGTGGGAATGGATGTGACCCATTTTGGTGGTCAGCACTACCTAATGCTAATAGACTGTGGTCCCAGTCATTTTGCCATTTGGAGGCCATTGCAGCACCAAGACTCCGCCAGTATCATCCAGCAGCTGGAGACAATCTTTACAAAAGGGGGCTTGCCGACAATGCTGCAGTGTTTTGTGGGTAAAGATTCACAAGATTTTCTAGTCGTGTGAACTCCAGTGGCACAATCAATTTCAACACTTGTGTTTGTTGACTAGAGATCCGTGTTCAAATCATGAGTTGGTATCGATACATTCTTCTACATAACATTATGCATCAAGTAAAACATTGATATTTATGTAGCTTTTTTTAGTTTTTGATGTTGAAAAGTGATTTTAAAATAAAGTATACATTGAAATTGCCTGGGAACCATAATTGTGTACTCAAGTGTGGAATGATAAAGAAAAAAAACATTTTTGAATAGAAGAGAGAAACAGTAAAATCTAAATAAACATTATTTTTTAGTTGAATTAAATTTTAATTAGATTAAATTCAATTATTTCTGATTGATACATTACAAAATGATATATTATCTCCCTTCAACTTTTTGTAACCATAGTAAGTAAAGTTGGCGACTGTAGTCGAGGGTGACCAGAAGGCTCCCTTTTCAATAGTTACTACACTGAGGTGTAGGGGAGGGTGCTACTCCTTTCCTTGGATTGCTCCACTTTACCCTTGATACGTACCTTATATTGCTGAGTGTTAAGCAAGGAGGTATCAAGTACCATTTTTAAAGTCTTTGGTATGATGTGACCTGGGATTGAACCCAGGTCTCTTGGACCATTGGCGAACTCTCTACTCATTAGGCCAATGAGTTGTACACTGTTAAACATCAATGCTGAGTTTTAGAACCCCTTTCATCATCATGTTATGCTGTCTGACCCACTCTCACCACCCATCTCTATTATCCATTACTCCTAAGAGGTCTGTGTTGATACAAGATATAGTCTTGTATCAACAGAGAGTTATTGATTATAGGTTTTAGCTGGTTGCTCTGCCTTTGCTTGTCCATGTGAAGGGGTCCACAGGAGTTCATCCTTACTTCTCCAGCAGTGTCTCACATGTCTGGTTTGTCTAACTGGGATAGTTATTTGTGATGAGTGGTAGGTGGCTGTATAGTTGCTGTTTTGTGGGTTGTTGCCTCCAGGAGTCATGTAGTGCATCCATATAGCTGTATTGACATGAGTGCAGCTTAGAATAAACTGTGTTTTATTTTATCGGACAGGTCTGACTTCCATATGACCGATAGCCTATGGATAGCTGTTCATGCTTTTCTAGTTGTGTGTTGATGTCTTTCTCAGTTGATGAGACACTGCTTCCTAGGTAGGTGAATTTGTTCACTAGTTTCAGAGAACTACCATTTAGTGTGGAGATGTTGCCTCTTCAATTAAAGAACATGTATTCCATCTTGTCTGCATTGACATGGAGGCTTATGCCAGCATCTGCTTGTTCCAGACTATGTAGCAGGGTTTCAGCTTGTGCGGGTGTATTTGCCAGAAGTGCTATGTCATTGGTGTAATCTGCATCTTTAATTGTTTTTGCAGGGTATCTGCTTCTTTCTTTTGCCAGCTTAAAACCATTATCTTTCATTATATCAATAGACATTAAAACCTAAGAAACACATTTTTTATATAAAATCTGAAAAGTACTTCAAGATACATTAAAATACATGTTCTGTTTGGATTTGGTTAATAAAAATTATGGCTGGTGGGTGGGCTGCAGCCATGCACATGTTCATAAATCTACTATCTGCTAAACTTGAGTTTTTATTTTTTAATTTTTTTCTCTATGTATGTAAAGTTTGATCAGGAAGCTTCAGAAAGAGAAAAATTTGTGCTCATTGAAAACTTTGAACTTTCTTGATCCTGTCCTCCTGAGAATTCATTTTTCTAGAGCCTTCAAACATAATCTTTATATGGCTAAATAATACTCTTATCATTTTAATGTTCTGTTTGAAATTTGTGATCCTTTTTAATCACTTTGTGACTTACATATTTTCTGCTTTGCTTTCTAGTGTCAATCCTCACCTTTGGAATTATCATCGTCCTTGTTATGTCCGAAATAATGTATTACTCTGAATCAGAGCTAGAATTTGATTATATGGTAGACACAAATGTTGATGGGTGAGTCGTTTTATCTTTTTTTCTTTATTTCTTCTCTTCAATATGAGGTGCTACTCATATTGGAACACTCATTGATTTATTCATATGTTAAGTTACCTTGAGTTTCCTGTGTTTTGTCAGACATAAAGTTTTAGAATGCAATTACTGATTTAGAATTATTCTATGTCCTAGATATAGATATGTGTGATAAAAAACTATTAAGATTGAAACTTTACATTAAGATAAAATCAAATGATGATATATACACAGCTGAGCAAATTATATAATAAAGACAAATTTTAAAGTTAAAGATTGATAAAGCAAACTTTCAAGGAGAATCTTATTTCCCAGTTACATAATTTGGCAATTCCAAAAGTGTTTCAGTTTTTTAAGATGATCTGCTTTTATAACCTCAAACTGTATTTTACATTTGGTATTCCTTATTTTTGGTGGTAGAGTTGCTTATTTGAATGAGTCCACAATTTTGCCATCACCTAATCAAAATGGTTTGTTACTTTTTATGGTTGCAACAAATAGTTGAAGGAACTGAATGTTTTATTTATTATTCATTTCTGTCTTTATTATCTATATTGTTTTTGGTGTTTTTTTATTGATAACACTAGCATATCTTTTCAAAATTTGTTAATTTTAAAAAATGTCAATTTTGAGAGAGGGTCCAGTTTACGATGTAAAGTGAAATCTTACTTTCTGTCTTAAAATCATATTGTAAACATTAAATTCTTCTCCATTTCTCCTTGAGCTTGTTCCTTTTTTTCTTTTGTTATTTTAACTTTTTGAGAATACATAATTTTTTCTATAAGTTCAAAATATAGTGATTTTCAAAGTTGAAAAAATTAAAAAATCAATAATTTGAGTACAAGCCATAATCTAGCATTACTCTGATTCTAAAGATAATAATAATAATGATGATGATGATAATAGAAAGTGATAATTTACCTTGCTATAGCAGTTACATTTTTATCCTGTGAAGGCACCAAAAATTACATGAGTAAATTTTTTCTCTCACCATAAATAAAACTGGTGAACTGACTGAATGTTTTAATTTACAACACTAGATTGTTTAATTATTAAATGTACATAAGATTTTCTTCAAGTCCCCTTTTGCATATTTGCTGATATCTGAAATTGTTTCTGTCAAGCTCTGATATAGTACTGAAATAAAATCTAATAATTTGTCTTTCAGAAAATTAAAGATTAATGTTGACATCACAGTGTCAATGAAATGTCATGGTAAGTAAAACATAAAAACCTTTTTGAAAATAAATTTTCCTTCATATTTTTTCACTTTTTAAATTTTATGGTAAAAAAATTCTAAATATTTTAATAATCTCTAGTAATTTTGTCCTCTTATTTTCACCTCACTAATCCCCTTCAGATCTTTAAAACATTGCTATCTATTTTCATTTTTTCAAAATATTTTGAGTTATCACCTTTTCAGTGCACCAACATTCTGCCAGTGAATATCATAGGCAAATCACACATATATTGTGATCTATTGAAAAAAAGTTGATTCATACATAATCTTGTCATTTTTTGTGAGTATTATGCTTGTTAATAAACCTTAATTAATTTTCTGATTTATTTTAACCCATTTTACTTTTCAGTGCCACATTTTTCTGAAAAAAATGACTATTTCTAAAAATTGTTTCTTTAAAACCTTTAAATTACCATAAAATGTTGTGAACTGTTACGATTTTTCATGGCGACAATCAGAATGAAAAATATTGCAGAAATAGTGGAAACTGGTGTCAAAATAATGAAAAATTTCTCTGCAAAATTTTACCAATTGCAGTAAATCACATAGAGTTTGAAATTCTGCAGTAGTTGCACTTGGCATGCTACTAAGAATGCAAGTACTGTAGCATGCAACATGAAAATAACAATATAACTCTAGTTACACACAGCAAGCCCCTTGAATTTTAACTAGAGCTGTATATAGAAATGAAAGCATTAATTTCTCATTGGTTAATAATATTTTTTTAATTACTTATCTATTCTTTTTTTCTGATTGGGCTTTGGTTAGCATCTTTTCATAATAATTAAACTATTTTCATCTGTTGTTAACCACTGCTTCTTTGATTTGTACTTTTTAACCTAGTTTATTATTTTTTTTACAGCTATTGGTGCAGACTGTTTAGACATGACTGGTCAAGATGTGCAGGCGTTTGGTCAGCTGCAACAGGATGATGCTTATTTTGACCTGACCCCTGCACAGCAACAATATCAAAACATGATCCAGGAATTTAACCAATATCTACGTGAAGACTATCATGCAATCCAAGAGGTTCTTTGGCTAACCCCTGGTGTTGCATCTTTGGCTGCTTCAATGCCTGATCGGTAAGTGGACACTTATGAATTTATCTGCTTCAAAGTCTTTATGGATCATAGAATTGTAAAATGTTTTGTAGAGACATGTAACTCTATGCATTAGAATATTTTTAAGTCATAGCACATTATTGTTTCATTTCCTTCCACTTTTTGAATTCCATGAACAGCTTTGAGGTTTACTTTGAAGCAGACTCAGAATAGACAGAATCTCAATGCTTGTTGCTACCATTTTAGCATCTGAAACAAAAAGGTACAGTTGAATTGTAATGATAATATGCTATATATAGTAATAATATGAATAATATTGTGGAGTCATGATTTGTTTAAGTGTGCATGTAATAAGATTTGGAGGAAAGTTATGTATCTTATTTACTACTAAAATTAATTCTCAGTTCTTGTTGATAATTCTTGCATTGGTAACCCAGTGTCCAATAGCAAATGCTTGATACCATTTACAAAGAAAAATTTAAATTTGAGACTTGACAAAACTTATCCACTTTATTTTTACAGTGATTTTAAAAGGAATGGACCTCCAGATGCCTGCCGAATTCATGGGTCTTTAACAGTCAATCGAGTGGCTGGTAACTTTCATATCACAGCAGGAAAGTAAGTCAGTGTATATTTTATTATGTATTTCTATATTAAACATAATATTAACTTCTACTTTCTTATTAATTTCTACATTTCATAAAGTCCATCTTTGTCATCCTTATTCTTTGTCATTGTTGTCTTTTTGGTAATAGATGATATGAACTTGTTTATCACTCTGTAGGTGGTTTCTGAGATGAAACACAAAGGCACATTTTCCATAGGATGGACAAGGAATGCCATCTCCTAGAGCTGGCTAGTTAAGTATCTCTCTCTTTGTGGATATTTTTAATGCTGGTAATATTTTCATTTTGTATAATTCACATGATAGATTAACTCTTGCTATTATAATGACAATAGTAGTTTAGAGGCAACAAATGTGGAAGGCTTCCAACTACTTGGTTTTCTTTTTGGATAGAGTCTTAGAAGAAAATGGGCAGGTAGACTTGTAGATTTTGACTTGAGTTTAGAGCAGTATTTCCCAAAGTGGGAACAATTCTGGGGTTTCATGAGGTAATGTGTCTTAGTTTAATGAAAACTATCTTTAAAAAAATGTTTGTCACTATTTGAAAAATATTTTGCAAAATTTGATTATTCATGTTTATTTCTGCATAGAAAAGAAATGAAGAAAAAATAAAACCTAAAGAAAAATCTCCTAGTATTTATTTTTAATAATTTTTTTCACAATTACAAATTTATGACAAAAATTTTCTTTTATTCTAATGTTATTATATGAATTTTTGGTTTTTGAATTGACAAAAAACTTTCTTTTCTCTTTTGTAAAGTAAATTTTGTTTAAAATTAGGGTAACAGGTGTTGCCCCCTCTATCTAAAAAAAGAAGAAATTACAGTTATGATTTTTGTGAGTTTAGAAAATTGTATTAAGGGTTTCATAACAAAATGAATTTGGGAGCCACTGGTTTAGTGTCTCATGATATTAAACATTTTGCTTATTTCAGCTCATGAAATTTAGTATTTTAAATTATCTCAGCTAATTGTATTTTATTTTTGTAAAATGTTCTTTTTTTATTGTAATTTCAGTATATTTTCCTTTTGCAAATATTTTAATAAATTCATTTTTGAGCATGAAAGTATTAACAAACTCTTCACAGAGAAGTGTTTCCTTCTCTGAGGCATGACATTTGAACTTTGTAATTTGAAAGCGAAGCTCAAATTTAATGTGTTATTCACTATAAAAATGACAATCAAAATAAGTTTAAAAACTAAGAATTTTTAATTTTAAAGATATCCACTAGTAAAATTATGAACCAATTCTATTAAAGATTTTGATTTTATTAAGAATGGTTCTAATTTCTAATCCACATCTACATTATTCCAAAGAATCTTTGGGATAATGCATTTGTGAATCAGAAAAACTTGCCATTCTTGATAAAGTATTTATTGTTTTCATTTTTTTTTAAATGTAAAAAAACAGCTGGTTTATAAAAAAGATAAAAGAAAGACTTTTAGGTCAATTTGAAGACACCTCTTGAATCTTAATTTGTAGAAACTGATCAACATCTTTTTTGCCTAATATTATACATGGTAGTATGTTATCCTTATTGTTAAATTGTATTTACACAAATAAACAGTTTAAGTCTTGTTATAATGTTTGTTAAATTCAACTAATTTTTTAAAATTTTTATTTAGAATTTTAGTCTGAGTAACAATGTGTATTCACAAAAATTACTTTAAATAATGCTAAATACAAGATTTCAGCAATTTTTAGATTTTGACATTCTGATACTTTTGTGATAGTAGTGCTACTATAGGAACTGTGGAATTTATTGGAAACTCATCAAACTATTTATTTTTAGGTAGAATTTTTAATGAAATTATTTAATAATCCATAAAAAGAATTAACAAAAAATTGTCTGTTAACTGTAAAAATTGTATTTAAAAATTTAATTTTGAAGGTTTTTTTTAAAAACTACATTTATTAATATCTATATTAGAAAGAAAATTGAAACAGTAAGAAAAATGTGTACCCACTCAATGTGTTGATATTGTTTTAAAGATTTAAAAATACTGAACAAAAACATTTTAACATGAGAGATGAAAAAGTATCAATGCAATGGCAAAAATTAAACAATATGGGTACATGCCACTAAAAATATCTATTCGGCATCAATGTAATATTTTTTTTCATTTAAAAAAAATATTCTTATCAGTGTTTTAAATTTGTCATCAACCTATTGTGCAGGTATATCCTTTTGTTACTGGTCCTGTTTTCTTAATATAAAACACTAATAAAAATGGTTGAAAATTCCTTAAAATAAAATTTTTAGATTCAGTTTTTTTACAATCTTTTCAAAAGATTTACAAAATTTTATATAAGAATTTTCTTGTTCAGTGTTTTAAAGTTTTTATAATAATATTACCACATTGTGCAGGTATTCAATTTTCTTACTGGTTAATATATGATTTATCTTTCAATGTTTTTTTTTTTTTATAGATCATAACTTAGGTTGTTAGGCAATGAGTAAGACTTTACTGATAGAAGAATAATGATCTGACATATATATGAATATAAAAAGCAAAAAATTAAGACAAGTCAAAAATTAACAACGATTGACAATACTTTATTTTTAAAAGATTTATAAACTAATAATATAATATATAATAATATTATAATATATAATATATAATAATGATATATAATATATTGGGTATATAAACAAAAATTATTATGGTATAGCATTGAGCATTTAGGAATATGGTTATATGGCTAATTACAGTGTCATTTGCCAATCAAGTTCTTATAGACAGATAATTGCTCTGTCACAGAAAGATAGTTTCCCAACAATAAGCGATGCAAGTTCAGATATAGCCAGAGGCTGATATGTTATTTGTATAACAGTTGTTGGATAAAGGTCTTACACTTATGATGAAAATTGACATAAATAATATGAAATAAATGGACCAGTTGAAAAAGAATGATTTGATGAACTTATGGAAATTCCACAGTTTTATGACAAACAATTACGTTCAGTATTAATGATCAAGAGAATTTATTATACTTATTTATATATGTATATTTATATATCCAAATAATATATACAGTACTTATGTATAAATCAATATATGAGTCAGCCATGTATGACTGATGTGTAGTCAGGTTAAGACTACCTCCTCTTTTTGATTTCCTAGTTCTGATACCCATGCCCCAAAGGTGGGCTTCATTTCGAAAAGTTTATTTTGTTGATTGTTTTTCCATAATTGTTACCATTTCATTCTGATCTACTTATTCAATGATATGGGTATATATATATATATATATATAAATAAATCTAAAAAAAATTAAGTTCTACTATAGTTTGTTTTACTAGTTTTACAAACTTGTTTCAGCTATTAAGAGCTTGTCCAGGTAGAATGTTCATTAAAGGACTTAATTCTAGTTTCTATTCACTTTGCCAGCTTTAAAAATCTATTTACTTCAATGTGATTGATCAACAGCAATATGATGTAATTAATCAACTGTTGATTGCCTTAGGGGTTATGGCACTTAATGTTTTGGTTGTAGATATCAGTTGGTCTGAACATGTGCAACAATGTTTTTCTCACTTGCTTGAGCCTAGTACTTCAAATAGACAAAATTAGTTTGAATTGTGTAGTTTTATGATGGTTCTAAATTCATTTTTTAAGTTTTGATTTTTTTTCAAACCAGAGATGTGAGTTGTGGTCTATTTAAAGAAGGTTTGTATTTTATTACTAATATTGCATAATACCAAAGATATTTAAACTGAGTGGGCATTTTTTGATAAAAGCACCAAATTTTGGCAAAGAGGTAGACCAATAAATTATGATCAAATTTGGATGTGAAGCCATCACCCAACTACCCCACTGACAGCTGTAGCAGCCATTTTCCAAAATAGCTGCCAAGTGGTTGCCAAGGTGAATAAAATTTACTGAGTAAATATACAGGAAAAAAATTATTGTTTTTAATCTGCAGTGTTTTGCGAATATTTTGTTGTATGTTGTTGATAATGAAGGGTAGCAGTTTACAACAAAGGAATGTGCCCATGTGCTTTTAGGATCTTATCTTATCAATTTATTGAATTATTCATTACAAACATCTCTCAGTTGAACATGTCCTAATTCACTTGGAATCTGAGTGCTCTTTTTGTACAACTTTTTCCAATATCTGAGAGCTTCAAACTCATTTAGCCTTGTGGTGCAGTAGCATCTCAGTATGCCTCTTGGGCAGAGGCACACTGAGATGCAGCAGAGATAGACTGGTCATCCTACGTCATATGCCAAGAAATGATGCCAGAGTCATGTAACACTATGGTACTAAAAATGAATTCAGGTTTAGCATTACCAGTTGAAAGTTGTAATGCATCTTGGTACAAAATGAACTCCGTTGTTTCTTGATATGAAAATTTATTGCTTCTACTGATTTTGTAGTAGTCATCACGAAATGAGAGAAACAAAAAATTTAACCCATAGCAGACAAGATGAATAACCACAGAATTCATTTCTTCTTCACCCTGACCAAGCCTCACTCCACAAGGTCACTTGTCTCAACTGCCTCCGTCTCTGACTGGAACTCTAACTGACTCCTGCTCCAACTGGAATTGATTGACTGACTTTTTAAAATCTTCTTATATATCTTATTCTAATTATTCTTTGTAATTAATCTGATACAAACATATAATCACTAAAACTTTCCAGTGCCACATCATTCTAAATACCAGCTGACATGTATCCAAATGTTCATTCCAACATCTCGCCCATTGCCGATTTCAAAACAAACCTTTATTATGTCAGGTGACATGTATGCAAACAAGGTTTATCCGCTTTTGACCTTTCCAACTCAAAAACTCAATTTAGCTAACACTCAATTTATCACTAAAATAAAATGATTAGAATCCTTAATTATATTACAGTCATTAACAAGTCCATCTCAGAATACATGCCAAGACAAGGGGAGTAGCTGCAACATTCTTGCTGGACATCTAAGAAGGTTCTATGAGCTTGGATTGCTCTCCTATTTTTTGTTGAGCTGATTAGATGAAAACAATAGTGTTGAAGCAACATTAAGTGCTAACAATGCATAAAACTACAAGATGTGCATGCAGTGGAATGATGAGACCAAGTTCTGCATAGTTGAGAAGAGGCACCTGAAAATAGGCATTGATGAAAATGAAGAGGTTGTTGCCCACAAGCAAGCTTAATGGCCATCAAATACTGCGACAAAACTCGTAGCCATCAAGTAATTAAACTAAGTACCAAGAAGTGAAATGTTTCTTCTGCATTGAAACTCTCGTTAGTACTGGTCTTCATGAAGCTATGGCATTCCAACTGCACTGGTTACACTGGTACCACTGAAATTGTCTCAAGAACTTTTACTATCATGTGCAGAAGGTTAAAGAAATGGTAGGCAAAGGTACAAGATGATGCATATGCAAAAGCAGGACTTGTTTTCACAGAGCTGGTGGTGTTTATTGATGAAGCTCACTTAAGATATCTCCAATCTTCAAACTTGCTGAAATAGTACAGTTATATATAATTCAAGGATGGAACAGCTGGGAGTCAAGCATTATGGTAGGTTGCATGTGACCAGTCTTAAGTAGACTGCTTGCTCACTTTCTTAATATATGTGCATAACACTAGAAGTGCAATGTTTTACTTATATTCAATGAAAACTCCAGTGACCTGGCAAAGGCTTGTGAATTGGATAAAGACTTTGATGCTAAGTTGTGAGATGCCTAGTCATCAGAGATGCCAAGTTGTTCAATGGGTTTTCATGCAGAGTTCTGTGCCACCCATGTTACTTGCTTTGGTAACTATGATTTTGGTAAGTTCTAAGCTCCAGATTGAAAGCACAATACCAGTGGAACTGAGCTTCATCCAGCTCCTCAAGTTCAACAGTCCAATGCACAACAGGCCTCCACAAGCAGTATGCCTTGCCCAGTCAAGCGTGCCACCATGCAGGAGACACCTGTTCCAAACTACATTGGTCTGATGCTATGAGCACTTGTGCAAGAGGGTGCTTATCAAAAGGCTGGGCTATATGAAATTTCTGTCTCCTATGGTTCCTGTTTCTTTCCACACAGCTGGAGAACAGTGCCTGCCACTTCTAGTACCAGGAGCAAGTAGTGTGCCCTCCCAAAATGAGAGGCAACAGTAGACAATATTAACCATACCCCAAGTTCCATCACAGTAAAACACTCATTCCATGGGACTGGTTTTTCTCTCATGTAACACCCTGCATTTTCTGGGGCCTGCATTGACTGCAGCAATATCATTCTCGCAGAACCAAACAAACGAGGCCTCAAAACAGTTGATGAGTGCAAGCAATGATTCAGGCAGAGATTACCAATGCTGGGACGGTTGACTCCTTCCTGCAGGCATCCCTTGTCAGTTAAACAAGAAAGGTTCATCAAGTGACTGCAAGAGCCCTCTTCAGCAACACACCTACAACCACTACATTGACCAGGTGGGTGACACATGTAACAAGCACCTAGATTTCAATGATTGGTGCCAGAAAAAAATGGAGATCTGCTCCATCAAACCATATGACTGGACCTACAGACACATTGAAGACTACAACAAGAACCAAGCTTTGAAAAAAAGGAAAAAGATGAATGGTGGGTGATGCAACAATCTCTAGAAACTAAGCCAGCTTCTCAGAGTTGACAAGAACATGACAGAACTGTTCAGTTTTTTCTCTGGTGTCCTACAACTCATTCCAGCTTACAAGACCATAAGCTGAAGGTTTTGAACTAGTCACCACTCCCAGATACTAAAACCCTGGCTCCTGGCAACCATGAAGAAGGTGACAGCTGCATGATGTTGCATGCCACTCATGCTGCTCACAATTGCCACAAGAAGTTCCTCATTTGCATTGTTGACACTGATGTTGATGTTCTAGCTGTGGCTGGCACCCTCTCTGGTGGAGGAAACTGAAGTGTGAGTGTTCTTCAGCATAGGCAAGGCTTTCTGGTTCTTAGCAATCCATGAGATAGCACAGGCTTTGGGCTCTGAGATTGATTGATGCATGATTTCCTTTTTTTTTTTAATACTGATGGTAATGTTGAAAGCTTTGCATTGCATGAGAAAAATGATTGACAAGTTCCTGTGCCTCCTTCATTGATGTAGCATCTAGAGCTCTAGAGCTGCATCATCTGCAAATAAATAACAAATGATGTTTGCTTAGTTGAACAAATATCAATTATGATTAAGTCGACTGCCACTATTCTAGAATTGGAATTCTTCACCTGAATCATGATCACCAAAGCATGAACCATAATGGGTTAAAAAAAGCAAAAAGAACAAGTGCTATGATATAAGTCTGTTTTATGCTATTTAAAACATTGAAAGAATCAGAAAAAGTGAGGACCTTTCAAAGAGTGTCCTTGTTGACAGTGTTCAAGGCCTTAGTCAGATCAACAAAAACCATGTATATATTTGATATATATGCATAAACAGGATTTGGCATGAAATAACCCATAAGAAGTTGATATGTCATCACACCCAACAAACCAAAGCATCTATAGTTCTTGTTTTTTTTTTCACAGGAGAAAATATGATAATAAAAAATGTTTGCTAATATGACTTAATTGCTACTGATAAAACATTCTTTTATGAATTTTATGCTTTTTTTATTCACACACACACACACACACATATGTGTGTGTTTATGCATATTCCATATTTTCCTCTGCATGGCTTGGAAAAAATATATTACCATTAATTTAAATAATTTAATTTCATTTGTCTTAGGTATATTTTATAAAGTCAAAATGTTCACTTATTAAATAAAAAACTGTTCTGCATGTTATCTGTTATTAGTTTATTTACTGGTAAATAAGAAACAAAGGTGAACATACTAAGTGTGGTAATTCTATCATTTTAGTATAATATTCATTCATAAATATATGTATGTGTCTGTGTGTATATATGTATATATACAATTATAACTAAGTTTCTAAAGTTTTTAAGATGTGCGAAGGCATTTAAAATACATACAGAAAAAAAAACAAACACCAAAAAAAGGTAATTCTTACAAAGCCTCTTTTAATTGGTTTGTTGTCAAAAAAAGATTGATAAAAGTCTACAAAACCTGGGAATTCAAATCATCACAGTCACATATAATTTTAACCTTGTAAATACATCATGTCAAATCATGATTTTTATTAGAGTAATTCACTTAGCACACTCTGAATAAAGAATAAAGCAGTTTTCAGTACAATTTAAATCTGAGGGATAATTTTGTGGGTTCTGCATTGAATATCATTATTTAATCATTCAAATTTTCTATATTATTGAGATAACCATGAAATCTTAGAATCCATCACTCCTTCTTAAATGATAGCATATTCTTATCAACTGCTGTTACAGCAGGAATATAGAGGGTTTTTTAAAACAGTTTTTTCCAAAGTGTCTTCTGCAAGTTGACTTTGTAGGAAATTTGATTTTAAAAATTTCATAGAAAAAATAAAACAAAAACTAGTCAGTATTATATTTGATATAATTTCTTTTTCTTTTTTTTCAAAACTGAATAAATTGTGTCTATCTCCATAAGGGAAAGTAGTGTAAGAAGCTGCAATATGAAAATAAAATCTCATATTAATCTGCTTTTAATAATTTTTTTTCACAGCAATTACAAAATTATTACAAAGGAAAACAGATTTGCTTTTTATTTCAATGTTTCATATATTTTGTTTTTTATATGAATAATTAAAATTTATATTTTTAATTCATTTAATGTCTTATTTGGGAGGCAGCAATTGTCTGAAAAAAGAAATATAGATATTTTTATTTTAAGAACCATTGATCTAAAAATGTCAATGACTCTTATGTATTTTATATATGACATTAGTTTTAGAAAAGATTAAGTTTAGCATGATCTTCTCTTTCTTTCAGATCTATTCCAGTCATTCCTCGTGGTCATGCTCACTTAGCCTTACTTGTGCCAGAAAGTGGTAGGGAAGAACTTTCTTTTTTTTTCTTTCATTTATTTTCTTACAAACTGTTGTATGCAAAGTGTGATCAAAAAGTATGAAGACTAAATCTTTAAAATTTAAATGAAGATTTGTGCAAAGCTGAGCAACATATCTGTCTTGTCATCTATATTTGAGTATTCATTTGGAAAAAAGCAAAATTATTGATCTAGTCTGGGTACTTTTTGATTGCAGTTTTTTGTGAAACACAATTGTGCAAGTGCAGTACTCTCCATTATCACTGACCCTATTTCTATAAAACTAACTGAAAATTCATCTCAACAGTAAGATTTTGAGGACCTGCTGGACATTAAAAGAAATATGATGGCACAGCTTCACACCATGTCAAAAGAAGAATTTCAGAGATTCTTTGACCAATGCAAACTCACAAAAGTAAGTATGTTAATGGTCAAAGGGACTATTTTAAAGAAAAGTAATGTTTTATTTATTGCTCATAGATGTTTAAAAAGAATTTCAAGACAAAAAAAATCAGAATTTTAACATTTATATATATTCAATACATCAATCAAATAGTGTGGCAGAAAAAGACTGCATTTGATTATGTATATATTTAATCTTGCAGATTTAGCAAAATTTCAGTAACTGCAAACTAGAGAAGTCACAAACCTGGAGGGAAAACAAGAAGAAAACTGGGGTCTGATGTGAACAGTTGAAGAAGATCAGAGATGAATTCCCAAATGCTAAAGCAAATCATAACTTGATACTGTTAGTTAGAAGTGGTTTTTAATTCTTAGATTTCACATTTCCAAAGAATAACTTAGAAATTAACAATAGTCTTGTGTTTAAGAAGATTGTTGTTGTTGATTCACATCTCTCACCAGACAATCATCTCACTGTTGTTGATTTGCTTTGAAAGAAATTAGTTTTTATTCCTCATAAGGATTTGGAGAAAATTTATATGAAGCACACAATGGTAGGTTGAATGAAAACAGTATTTTCATAACTTTTTTATTTGACAGATGTGATATATATTAGATGCTTCTTCTAAGAGTCTTTTAAGACCTTATGTCATGGGAAAGTGATTGTTATCAATCTATATGTAAATAATCCTGTCATTTACTAAGCTTAGTTCAGTACAAGGCTAGAAGAATTGAGCACCAAGTGAAATATCTAACTCACTACCAGTTTGGCTTGCTAACCATTATGAAGTGTCTTAAAAACAAATCCATGCATATATTTGGTAAAGATGACAGTATGGGACATCTAGTGAGGATCAAACTTGCTACTCAGAAATAATTGATATAGAAGGTAAATTTGCCCCTTTCATTTACTAAGCTTTGCTTAGTTTGGCATAAATTTTGGATACCTAGTGAGATTTGAACTCTTTCAGGTAATGATATTTTTATGTTTAGTGTGCTAACCTTTATACTATTTGAGAAGCCAATAACTATGCCATTTATATGAGTGTGTAACTATTTGTTATACCTCCTTGGGCATTTCCACTTTTTAATATCTTCATCAACCTAAAATCTTTCTATAGAACATATACAATATCTGTATACAAATAAAATTATGTCAATTCATCCAATACTTTCCAAAAATACCTTCTTAATTTCATTTTCTTTACCATTATTTCTGAAATCATCCAATTCAGTCTTAAGACTGTTGACACTATTTCTGTTTTTGATCTGATTTTATCAAAAATATGGATGATATTAGCAAAAAATTCAGACTTAGTTTGTGAAATCTTCATTGATTATAAATTTTCAGTTTGAGAAGAAATATTAAAGATGTTTCCCATGATTAGAAATTCTATTGATTATTTTGAAAGTTTCAATTAGATCATCTCTCATTCTTCTTTCTAGTAAAATAGTTAATCTTGATTCTTCCAATCTCTCCTTGTAACTGTAGTTTTTGACACTTTTTATTGGTTTTTTGTATGCTGTCCGATTTCAATATTACACTCCAATTTCCATGTCTAAGCCTGAGTACAATACTCTATATGAGGTCTTAGAGTTTTATGTATCTTTAAAACAACATTTGCTCCTCTTGAAATAATATTTCTAGCCATGTAACCAATCATTCCATTTACCTTCGATACAATTAAAAAAATATGATTTCCAGTTTTAAATGCTTAAAACCAATGCTTACATTACATTCTTCATTTGCATGATAGATGGTGCCACGTTGAGTTCAAAACCCATACGAGTTAAGCAGTACCTTTTCTCTTCAAAGATAACAGTCTGGTTCAGCCACAACGATTTATGCACATGTACCTGTAAATAGGCCCTTTGAAGATCGAGCACCGATATGTTAGAACCTTTCCCTCTCCACTCTTGACTTTTGTGCACAGACGTAAGCATGGGCCATGTAGGCATCGACGTGTTCATTCAACTCTCTAAAGTCTAAGACCAGGCACACCTTAGATTTATTCAGTTGAAAGACAGCTATTAATGGAATCAGGCCCTGTGGGAGACTGAGTTCCTCCTCAAGATAGGGAAGTAGTCATCCGTTGTTCAGCCATGTTTTCAGCTCATAATGATATTCTTGTCGAATCTGAGCGGACATAGGATACTCAAGCACTCTATTTGTAAGTCCATTGGGTGGTTGATTACCTGACCATTTCCATAATGCTGTCCAAGCCCTGGTCTGTTTATCAAACTTGGTGCTGAAGTCCGGTTCCTCTATTCTGATCACAGTGCAGGCACACGGCTTTGTCCTTGAGAAGTTGGCATTGCCAGACTGGTTTATGTGGACTCCACCCAACATCCTGATAATATCCATTCTGATTAGCATGTTGAAGCCTAGTAGCGGGCTGTCCATGATCAGAACATCAGCTTTCATGAGGCTTACAATATCTACTGCCAAGCATGATAGTACTGACACCATCACTATGGAGAATTTCACTCTTAACTGTCTGGATGTCCAATGTCTGTCGGCTCAAAGGATTGCACACTGATCTAGTCATGAAGGACTGGGAACATCCAGAATCCACCAGTGCTATGTGCTTCTTGCCATTAACGACAGCTTCAATCACGGTGAGCACCTCTTTTAATTTGATTGGTGAGAGTGGCGCTAACTGTTTCCGTTTCCCGGACAGTTTTTCACTAGGTGCTTTGTTTTGTTGCAGAGATAACAGTGCAATCCCGGGCCAGATGATTTGGGTGTCCGTATCTGAAACTGTTGAGACTATTCTGACTTGTTCCGTGAAGGTTCAGTGTAGGTGAGACCTGCTTAGGTCATGCTATAGCAGGTAGATGTTTGTCCTTGGTGTCTACCAATACGGCGTGAGCCCTTTCAAAGTTAGGGATTCCATACTGGTTGATGATCGGAGGAGTCCCTGTCATGACCAGAGATGAATTCTTATAAAAGCACTCTTCATCCAACATTCTGGTGGCATTTCAATCATCAGCTGTACCAGCCATTGCAAATCTGTTAGGAACTCGTCCATAATCTCCTCTGAATGAAGGCAGTGTGTGGTAAATTAGTCAAAGGCCATGAATGAATCTGTCCCATTGGCTTTTATAAGAGCACTTTTTATCTCCTCAGTGTCCTTCCGTTGTTCTTTTGACAGCTGCCGATATGTTTCCCAGGCTGCACCTTTCAACTGTGGTGGTACTATTTACCAACCCCTCCGCTCGGGCAGGATATGACACAAGGTCAATTTTTAAGCGGAGTTTAACAGGTTTGAATTCAGAGTTTTCCTTCTCCTAGACTAGTTGCCTCACCAAGGCTGAAGAACCTAGTCCGTCCTACTATTTATCCATAGCTGGAGGGAGAATAAGGGGGTTCATACCTTTCCCAAGGGTATTTGCCCGAAAGTGAACGTAATAGCGCGATTGGAGTACGAACTCGCGTACTACGATTCCGCAGTTCATCGCTTTAACCATTACACCACGAGGACACCCCCAAGGTTCAACTGTGGTGGTAGGACTTGCTCTACCTTGGTTATTTCGCAAAGCTCACAAGTTAACTCTGAGTCTTCTAACCATTCCTTTATTGGAACATCCATTGCTGTGCTGCTGAACATCAAATTGTCTGGATGCCATAGTTCTAATAATGCTGAAATAGCTTGTTAAATAAAAATCAACTGAAAATGAGGGGTTAAAAAATACATGTATTTGTGAGTGTGCTTGATGATTAAGCCAGTTTGTTTGCATATGGCTGTGTTTATATATAGAGTCGTTTTTGTGTGTTGGTGTGTATTGTGGTTAATCTATGTGTTGTATGTGTTTTTTCATGTGTTTTGGTAAATCCATTTATTTGGGTGTGAAGTTGTTTTGTAATGTGTGTTTAGGGATACTTTTCTTGTGTATGCTTCTTGTTTCTTTTGTCTGTTTTTCTTCCTTGTTTTTGTAGTCTTGCTATTCTCACAGACAAAGGGGAGGGAAATAAACCCCATTTTATATATATGGACTCAAAAGAAAAAAGTTCTCAAAATCAAGAAAACTAGAGAAAGAAGCATTTCCAGAGAAAATCTTTCTTAGAAGCTTTTCTCTTTGAAAAATTTTTAAAAATTGATTTTAGCTTGATGAAGATCATTGAAATCTGAAACATGTGTAGCATTAAAAAAATTTTTCAAAAGAAATAAAAATAAATAAACAAGATTCAATCTTTTCTGCAGACCTCCTTTATTACAAAATATTTACTTTTCTCCTGTTGGTTCCACAGTGTTCGCCAATGGCCCGGGAGACCTGGGTTCAATCCCAGGTCGAGTCATACCAAAGACTTTAAAAATGGAACTTGATACCACCTTGCTTAACACTCAGCATTATAAGGTACGGTTCAAGGGTAAAGTGGAGCAATCCTGGGAATGGAGTAGCGCCCTCCCCTACACCTTGGTGTAGTAGCTATCGAAAAGGGAGCCTTCGGGTCACCCTCGACTATGGTCGCTAACTTTACTTTACTTATATATATATAAGACACAAAATTGTAAGGGTTGTGTTACAGTGCCTCTTTTAATAGGTGTCTTGTTTGCTATGACCATACACTCACACTTGTGTATGTCCTGCCCTTGCACAATAATTATCAGGGCATTTGCACATTTACTGCACTTTCACTTTCATTGCATATACCTATTTATGGTGCTTATAAAATAACAGCACTTTAACACTCATTCCACTCATAAATTTCTTGTCCTGGACGTGACATTAAACTGCATCTAAGGATGAGGTTTTGGAGTTTTATTATCATTAATCACTGGTCCTCTCTGACCCAAAGTGGTAGTACCTGTTAGGGTCTCATCTATGGATCAAATAGAAATATATAATCATTTATTATACCAGAAACCATTTAGCTGTGTGCAAACAATTGATTAATACTAAATAGAATTATTTGTGTTTGATCAGAATACTTGAAAATTGAATTATTGGTATTACATAGCAATTCTTGGAACTATTTAACTGTGTGCAAACAAATGAGCTCTAGATTATTTAAAAATGTTTCCTAAAAACTATTTGTTTACAAATCTTGTATATTTAATATATAAATGTATAAACAGTATTTGGTGATAAATAACATACAAAAGTTGATATAACTTAACATACGACCAACCAACTTCCTGTAGTTGTACATTCACTATGCTTTTAGACTCAACTTCAATCTGAAACATCTGTGTCCACAAGTCTTGTTTGATGAAACAAATTTTCATACCCTGGTATTCCTTATCTTGTGCAATTTTCTTTAATTAAGTACATAAAACAACTCCAATACTAATGTAAATGTGACATGTAATTCTGTGACAGAAAATTTTCACATATACCAAATTACATATACCTCTCTGACAGTACAACCTGTCAACTTCAATTTGATACTCACATTCTCTGCTAACATTTAAACATTCATGAATAAAAGTCAATTGGTCTGTGACTTTTTGATTTGAGGCAGCCCAAATTTGTCAAAATCTTGATTAATTAGCATAAGTTATGATTTTTCGCCAAATTGTTCCACCAATGTGCATCTTTCTCAGATATGGCTTCTGACCCAGCCTATAACACAATTCCATCCTGTAACTAATAATTGAGCTTAACAAATCCAAGGGTAGTCCATTTGGCTTCAAGTTAAGTTTCCTTGTTTTCATTGTATTTGTCATTTTAAATTTTTTTTTTTTTAAAGTTTTTCCACATCACCTTAGCCAAAATTTAATTGATCATTAAAAGGACTTGTGGTTACAAAAGGCTGTATCTTTTCTACATTTTCCAAAATGTGTTCCTCCAATTTGGTCAAAATTGTTAAAAATTGTTGGGTGATGATGACATGTCACTCTAGACTTCCATCTTTCTATATATAGCATGTCTTCGTCATATCATTTCCATTTGGAAAGAATTAGAGTTGACTATGGCTTGAAAAAGAGGTGCTGGGCTGGGCCTGAATATATATATATATATATATATATATATACGCATATACAGACTCATGGCAGTTTGATAAACTGTTTCAATGTTATCTCTCAGGTAAGAAAGATAATTTTTCAACAAATGGAATTTAGACTGTTGGAAATTGATTATTTTTGAGTACCAGACAATGTTTACAATTTGTATTTTATCTCTCTCTCATTGTTAGTTTTTCATATTTTTAAAATTCTAATCAAATTAATATATATCAGATTTGATTGTTTTTTGTATGGTGTTGGGATGTATTTTTAGTCTTTAAAATGATCTTTTTTGTATATTTGTTTAAATATCTACATTTAGATATTAAGTAAAGTAAAGTTAGCGACCATAGTCGAGGGTGACCCGAAGGCTCCCTTTTCGATAGCTACTACACCAAGGTGTAGGGGAGGGCGCTACTCCATTCCCAGGATTGCTCCACTTTACCCTTGAACCGTACCTTATAATGCTGAGTGTTAAGCAAGGTGGTATCAAGTACCATTTTTAAAGTCTTTGGTATGACTCGACCTGGGATTGAACCCAGGTCTCCCAGGCCATTGGCGAACATTCTAACCGCTGGGCCTTTTTGTTTTTTAGTTGATAATTGTTGATTTTTCTTTTAAGCTTAACATAACTTTTTTTTTTTTAGATATATGGGTGTATTTTTTATATTATATCACAGGTTATGACTGATTTTCTATATATATTGCGATTATGTGCTTGATTTGTTTAATTACTATTATTGAATTGTAATTATTTTTATCACTATTTTATTTCTAAATTCTTTTTTAGTTGCTTTTATTCATATTTTTCTGAATATTTATTTTTGTTTTCAGTTATTACTTTTGTTTTGTATATTACATCATTTGATAGGCACAATTTACATATGGACATGTTTTTATTATTACAATATTACTACTACTTCAATAGTTACATAGTATTTGTTTAGTTTGTAATGCATTATTGACCAATATATATATATATATATAAGCCAATTATGTATTACTATCTATATATATATATATATATATATATATATATATAATGATATAAATTAATTTTCAATACTCATGTTTCATGAAGAACAAAAACTTTTGTGACTTATGATTTTTTTTTTCTCAGAGTACAATTTCTCTCATCGAATTGATCATTTTTCATTTGGTGATCTGGGATCAAAGTTTGTGCATCCACTTGATGGGGAAGTGATGGTAACAAAAGATAGTAAGTTCATTTTTTTGTATATTTACTTTTTCATCTTTTCTGTTAAGTTCAATCTTAGCAATAAGAAGGAACCTTCTTTTTTTGTGTGCTCTGGAGTCATAAGAAGTGTGTAAAATGAACTTCCCATGGAACCAAGGAATGAATCTTATATTCTGATTAAATAATTTTTCAATACCTGGCATTGTGCATATCCCAAGAATGTATATTAGGAAGTAGACAATATATTGAGACAAGCTTATAAATATAAAAATTTAAATGAAGATGAAGGGATTACATCTCTTGCCTTTCAAATACTACTTCTAATGGCTGCTAGGTGGTATGACCAAAGTAACATATAAAACATTGTAATACAGACAAACTCTCTCTCTGATCCTGCCTCAACAACAAAAACATGCATGAGTATGTGAATTTCTTAATGTGGTGGATCTTGCCCCAATAAACCTTGTGTGATACTATGGTTTGATGTAAGTGTTTACACAACAACTTCCATTTTATTAAGGACTCTCAACTTATGCAAAAAGGCTATTCAACTGCATGACAGGACTTTTCTCTATAAGTAATGATAATTTGATAATCTTTTAAGGAAAATGTAATTTTTTTTTTATATCTAAGCAAAATTTAATTCTTTAAATTCTTTTTTTAAATCAAAATTTAATAAATTCTATTTTAATTTTTCTACTAAGATAGCAAACAGTTTCTGTGTAGAAAAAGATGTGATTTAACTGTTAAAAGTTATCGGGCAGATAAAAGACATATTCTGGTATTTGATAAAATGAAGATTGTCTGCAAATTCGGACAATACAGTTGAAGGTTTTCAAGATAAAAAGCAAAAAATCCAGAAATCCAATCCAAGAAATTTTATTTAACACAAAAAATATAAAAAGATATTTGTTTAAAAATTCTTAAGTGATATCTTAAAGATAAGCAATTAACAGTTTTACAGTATCAGAAAAAGGCAAAATTGTAATGTTAATACTATTTAAAGAAAAAAAAAAAAGACAATTTTTTTTCCTTTTTGTTTATGTTTGCTAATATGCAATCAGTTAGAAAAATAAACTCGAATGTATAGTGTCACGTGGTCTATCACTGAGAGGAGAGAAATAAGGAATTTCCCCTACCCCTCCGTGTTTGAATTAACAGGCCGCCAAAGACGAAAAAAGAGGAATAGGAATGTAGGTCAATTCCTCGCGGCTGAAGTAACAAATCCGGGTCAGAATGAAAGCCAACAGATGTTTGCATTCTGTGACTGGATGGATAAAGAAGGGGATATAAGGACATATAGTAGTCCGAAGGAATCGCCTGACAGGGTGAAGGAAGAAGAAAGAGGCTGAATGATTGGTTAGAATCCTAAAGCGGAAGTAGCACCCTTTTTCGTCAGCAGAAATAGGGATAAAGAATATCAGTTTTGAAGACACAGATCGCCATGAATGGATTGGGCGAATCTCATACCAAACTCTGGGTGAAGAAGTGAAACAGAGCTCTTGGACAAGAGAATAGCAGACGCCTCAAGCTGAGCTCCATAGAATCCCGCTAGCCCGTTAAAGAAAATATTCTCAGAAGGAACCCATCAAAAGCTAAGTAAACCTTAAGACTGTTTCTCCCTACACCCTTCCTAAGTACTGCAATTACATACTCTCTCTCTCTCTCAATTTAAAGAAGGAAGAAAGAAAAGAATAAGGAAGAAAGACATTTGTATATTTATGTATTATCCGCTGATAATATAGCTAACTCGTTAAATATGTGTGTCCGCATGTATTAAAAACCTTGTTATATTTTATATCTCTCTTCGTGTCGAAATTTATTCATTGTGTTGTCTGCCTATCAAGTTGTCTTTTGCATGCCCCTTTTCAGCTTCATTCGCCTCATGTTATTCTCGCTAAATTATCCTATTCGCCTTTAAAAATATGACACGGGAAATTGGAATTGTCGACTACGATAAATAGTATTATTATTATATCTAAACCTAGAGGCCCATATCTTCCATTATCCTAGGGGTAGGAAGAGGTAGTGGTCTGGTGGGTGTGTGTGTAATGTGAAATTTGGAAACCCCTTGCCAGCGGTGGTCAGTCTAGCCCCAAATTAACCCCCACATAATATGCCAGTTCCTATATGCCCGAGAAAGGACTCTGAACTAGGACTTATTCTGCGAGGGATCAAGTGCCAGGCTGCCCTGTTTTCACATGTGCAAAAAATAAACTCCCATCTTGGGATAAATATTTTATGCCGCGTCACAATAGTTTTAAATAATTTTTGATCAACCGATACTACAAATGTAATGGGGGTTAAACAACTGTCTTGTTAATTTTGACAGTAAAAAGAGAATTAATCTCAAACATTAATCTTTAACAAAATTTATTAGAGATTTTTATTTCAAAATGAAACTTGGTTTCTCCAAATATTAGAAACAAGAAAAATAAACAATATAAAAAATACATTAAAAGGAGTTATTCATCTCGAGAGCGTCACCCTTTTTTTAAAATGATCTTGCTTGTTCAAATTACAATAAAAGATTTTTCTCAATACATAAATAACTATGTATAAAAGTTATGATCATAACTTTATTAATATTTAAATTTTGATTTTTTGACTTATGAAAAACCGTACAAGTTCAATGTTCTTTCTGATTTTTTTTTCGTTAGTCAAAATATTCTTTCAAATTCAAATTTCCCTCCAATTCATTAAACAGATGATAAAAAGTCGTTTTTTTTTTAAATTTGAAATGCTGGAGATTGAAATTTTCAAACCAAACATACAGACATAGGATTTCATCACTTTTACTACAATGACTCAAGTGTTCATTTCCCTTTACTAAATATTCAAAATAAAAACCGCTTGCAACAAAAATAAAGTAATAAAACAAATATTTGTCTGGGAATCATATATCATGAGATAAAAATATTTTTTATATAAGGTACTCTTCTATTATTTTTTTTTATTATATTTTTTATTATTATTATTATTATTATTATTATTATTATTATATTTTTTATATAAGGTACTCTTCTATTATTTCATTTTGTTTCTGTATTATTTATTCCATTAAGTGGCCCTGTTGGCTGGGACTGTAGAATACACTGACTGCATTTCTTCAGAAGGGTAGAACTCTACCAATGAGTGCCCTGGATATGACACTAAACAATCTGATGGTGAGGCACCTGTAATGCTGGAGCTTTGGGGAATGTGGAGTACTTTTTTAATGCGATTGCTCCCATGTCCACTCTGACCTGGAGTGGTAGCACCTTACAGGGTCCTATCTATGGGTCAAATAGAACCAAACTGTGTTCTTATACTAAACTAAATTGTTTCAAATAGAATTATTTTTACATTTAACTGTGTGTAAACAAAAAACTGTACAATAGTTGATATGCCATAAAACCAAACTAAATCATTTCATTAAATTTTCTCAGGAAATAAATATATATATTAATTATTTTACATTTTTTTGCTTGAAGAAATATTAAACCAAAATACATTTCCTCTGCTACAAGTGTTTGAATTGCATTCTTCACACTCAAATAATTGTGGCGGCAAGCTATGATACAATAAATATATGAAGACAGACCTTCAAGTTATCAATACCAAAGCCCACTCAATTCTATTTCCGCAAAGACATGTGCACAGTTGAGTGATTTTATAATAAACCAACCTTATCAGCCTTATCACATCCTATCGCCATTTTGGATGTGGATAAATCCTTTATGTTGAAATGATGATGTCTAGAAAACAAGCTAAAGTGAGCATCAATTTGAAAAAAGAGTTGTTCTAAAAAAATTATGAAGTCATCTCAATACTTTTTAAATCAAATATTTTTGACTGGATCTCATATTGAGTATATGGAAGACATTAAAAGAACTGCAGTGATACAGCTTCATATCCAAAGAAGACTTAGTTGAGTGTTAAGGAGACTATTTTGAAGAAAATTAACAATTCAATCATTTTTTATTTCTGTCTTGGTAAATATAGTTTTTGACTCAACACATTTTGATATAATGTATAATGACCTAATTTTGTCTGTTACTCTTACATGGATATCTTATTTGGTGTTGTGATTAACTGAGAATATAATATTGCAAATCACTTGACCCCAACTTTGGACATTTCACTAGAGACTAAAGTAGATTTGGTCAGAGAAAATATGAATGAGTGGCAGTAATGTCTCCTCAATAGATACAAGAACACAATAAGACTATTCAATAGAGGAACTTTTTTTGCTATAAAACACATTTATTCACATAGTCACCACCATTGGTTATGCATTTTTTGCAAGTGATAAATAAAAGCCTGCATGCTACACTCATAAAAATCTGTTCCACTGAAGGTGACCTACTTTTTGATTAGAGCTATAACAATATATTCAAACATAATGTGAATTTTAGTAATATACAAAGATGAGTATAAAATGAGTAATATTTTCATTTTTTAATTTAATTTCTTATGGTTACATGATAATAGTTTGGATTTATTTTTTTTCTTATTGCAGACTATCATATGTTCCAGTATTTTATGCAGGTTGTCCCAACGGAAGTGCGTACTTACAAAAACAATATGGACACTTACCAATTTGCAGTTACAGAAAAAGTTAGTATCTTTAAAATACTGGGATCAAAAAACAAATATGTTAAATGATTTTGAATTGATCTCTAATTTTTACTTTTGTAAATCTCACATAAATGAGTCCTTTTCCTTATTTTTTTTTCTAATTCTTTCTTCTTCCAAAGAATCGAACAATCAACCACGACAAAGGGAGTCATGGTGTTGCTGGTATTTTTATTAAATATGATTTGGCATCCTTGAAAATTAAAGTTAGAGAAGAACATAAACCTTACTGGCAGTTCCTTGTTCGACTGTGTGGCATTATTGGTGGAATGTTCTCTGTATCAGGTTGGCACCAAGTTTTAATTTTCTTTAAATGACTTAAGACAGTGGTTTTGAAACTTTGAATACTTAAGAAGGCTCTTATATTCTGGCAGACTTCTATTTTTAACATTTAGTTTTTAGACTGGGTAGTAATATGAAATTATGGACCACAGTTTTTTTTAAGAAGCTAATGAGCGTTGAGTAAGCACCTAGGACTTAAAAGATTCTTATTGAAAATCGAATCTGTTGTTTCAAAACAGTGCCAGAAAAATATCAGTGAGAATAGAAATAAATGTCAAAATGAATTATTGGGTCAGCTGTGTGTGGTTCAGGAAATGAGATGTGTTGTTGTCAAAGACAGTGTGAATACTTTGACTATTTTGTTGAAGGGGTTAAATGTACAAATTTACTCTGATTAATGAGAGAGTTCATTTTTTGAGGAATTAAAGGTAAATTTGTGAGTGTGCAAAATTACTTATGAAACTAATGAGAGAAAAAGTTATTGCCTCTCTGAGAGATCCCATGATGGGTATTGGAGAAATGGTTGGAGCTATTTTGGAGTTCCCCATGTAATCATGAGTGCAAAGATTAGCAAGTTGCAGTCATGAATTGCTAGCAGTTGCAATTGATTTAAACATTTTTGTTGTTTGTCTAGTTTGTTAAGTCTAAACAATAATGTTATACAATTATCTTACATCTTCAATTTGAAGAACTACTTATAAACCTACTTAGCAATATCAGATTAAATACAAATAGTTTTTTAGTAAGACAATTTGATTTTTTTCTTTTGATGTTAGAACATTTTTATCAATCTGATTAGTTTCATGTCATACCAATATATCTTCTTGCTGATTATTGTTCATTGTCAGAAAACCTGCTCTCAATGAGAGCTTTTTTTCCTCAGAAGGAACACTTTTATTTAAAATTTTTTAAACATTAAAACCTTCATTTAGGTTGAATACATGTGCCTACTGAATTTGGTAGTTCAATAAATTACTGTAATGATCCAAATTTTTAATTTCATATTTCTCTATCTATAGAGAACAATCAATCTCTTCCAGATTATACATTAGAAGTAGTCTTCAGTTGCTTAAATGTGAAGTATCTGAAATCAATTTATTTCATAGAGAGTTCAAGATGAAATGTTGGCATCTTTGTAGTGAAATTATATTAAGTAATATTGAATGAGAGGTGTGTGTGGCATAATGATTACACTGGTTTACAAAAATAAATTTTTGGTTTGAGGCAAGAATGAGGATAGGTGTTTTTTGTTAATTTGGGTGTGCTGAATTCAAATTTATAAATAGTTTTGCTCTATCACCTCTAGTTTTCTGGTTTTTAAATAGTCTCATTTTAGTATAAACAGAGAATATATGTGCATATTTCAAGAGTTGCAGCAGCTTATAATAGATAAAACAGTATAGATAAAGAACACTGATTGAATCGATATATGAAGAGGAGGAAGAAGCACCTTATTCATGTCCACCAGAGGATTCTTGAGGCTGTGTTCGCCAGGGACAAAAGTGCTTCTAGACCCCCAGTCTTTCTGTTTGTAATGCTGGGATACAGCTCGACTGTCCTAGAGACAGAAAACAACAGTACTTTGTGAAGCCCGCTTGCATACCCATAAGAAGATCAATGACCTTATTTGTTCCGATTCCTGAAACTGGTGATTCTTACATCTTCCTGGACTAGGTTCCACTGTTGAAGCCGAGAAGCCAAGAGCTCTGTTTTGACAGATACAAATCATGAGCAAGATCATTCAGGTCTTCTTGCGTGATCCAGTGTGGCTCATTGCCACTTGTTCCTGAATATGTAGACTCAATATCTTCCAAAGATATTTACTCGGTAGAATCCTCCCTTGAAGGCATCTCTTCATCTGATGAGGAAAGAAGATCCTTATTTACTGGAGGTGTGGGTACAGGAAGATCATCTGAATGGGGAATGGGTCTTATAGCAGATCGAAAGTTGGGATATTTGATCTTTTTCCTAGAAGATGCATTGAAATCAGTTATATTAGTTAAACAAAAATAACAATCATCTGCGTGGTTTTGTGGCTCTCTCTGAACCATCGGGACTGCAAAGTTGAAAGTCACTTTTTTGCCATTAAACCATGCAGTTAGTCCATTGTAGTAGGGTTTACAACAGATGTGTGGAGCCCAAGATTTGTCCTGATCACCAATTTTACAGTCAAAATAGTGAAAGTAGGCGGTTTTGAGGAGGGAAGTGATGGTTGTACACTGTGCAACTGTTGTGGAGTCCCCACAAATGTAGCAGAAAGAATTGGCCTTGTTGAGGCATCCTCGACATTTTGACGTGCTTGAAGCCATTGGAGAATCTGAAAATATAACAAAGTAAAACTAAATGTGCATTTGAAAATGTAATACTAATATTTAGTAACCCAAAAGATGTGTAACACGATAGTTGAAGGACACCAACCTCCTGCGCCGCCTGCGAGACAACCTCTTCAAATGACTGCCAGAGTGTGGATTGAGACCTGCTGCCTTAAATGTCAAAATCTATCTTGATATATCATCATCATCATATCGTGCTGGTAGCACAGATATCCCTGACCCTCTCTCACCACTTTTCCCTATCGTTCATCGCCTCTGGCAGGTCTTCTGGACTACATCCCGTATCCTCACATAGTTGCTGAATGTATGTTCGTGCTGGTCATCCTGCTTTTGCTCGGCCTTGTGTGGGGGTCCATAAGAGTACATCACTTATGAGTTCCTCCCTGCTTCTCCAGCAGTGTCCTGCATGTCTGGTTCGCCTAACTTGAATAGTTTTCGTGATAGGAGGCAGGTGGCCGTACAGTTGGTGTCTTGTGGGGTGTTGCCGCCAGAATGTAATGCTATCATTTACATTTAGTGCATGATAACTAAAAAATAAGCCATAAGTCTCACAATATTAGAATTAACCCTGAATTCATATACGCCTTTATGTACCGTATATGCACAAAATGCACACTATGCATATCTAAAAAACTAGAAGTGATGAGTAAAAACGGATTTCAAATTTGAATTCAGCACCCTCAAATTAGGTAAAAATGGGTATTTTTGTGCTTGCCTTAATTTCTTTGTAAACCAGTGTTATCATCTTAGGAAATGAACTCTGTAAGGAAAGGTATAAATCTATCTTTTCTCCCCTAGTATGGATAATTATCAGAACAATTATTGACAACCCAGAAACAAAGGAGAAACTCTTAATTCAAAACCAAAAGCTGTGGATCCAAATGCTGGTTGAAATTGTTGTGTAGCAACTTATGAAGTGACACATGCCAAATTGTATAAGCATGTTACCCATCCTTTTGACAAACATTGATATGATGACGAGGGGAGACCTATTTCATGCTTAACTGCCAGTATAACCTTGGCCTGTGCCAAGAACTGGGGGTGTGATCCATTGTCACTTGAGAGTGATAGATGACATAACATAATAATATTAAAGAGTTTCTTTTTTTTTCAATGTTTTAATTTTTAAAAATTCCTTGAACCTATTACTTAATGACATAAATTTAATGTTCCTATTCTGTATTATTTTGGTGTTTTACTAATGATGAGGTACTAACTTTTATTTTGATACTTACATAGTATCTATAAAAAATAATGGGGTTATTTATACAGGGATTTACACTACTGTCAAGGATCAGAGTATCTGTTAAAGTATTGTATCTATGATTAAAGTATTGTGCCCCAACCTTCTACTTAGGATCAATGTAGTATCTGTGCACCTTGATTAATATTGTATACTTAGTGTTTCTAATTCTAATTTTAAACATTTTTGTTGCTTTGTCAGGATTTTTAGTCCTGATTAATAATGCTCTGTAATTATTTTACATTTCTGCTTTTAGAGTGCCTATAAACATAAATACTAATGTTTAATTAATCAAATGTTAATGGTTCTTTGAGTGAGACAATTTATATTCTTTTTCTTTTGAAATTTTAATTCTGCACAATGAGTATACATTTTGAAGCAATATGTCTTCCTGCTATTTATTGTTTATTATCAGGGACTCCCTGGATTTTTCTTTCATAATAACAATTACTGTTTGTAACTGTCTTGTGTAAATTTTTAATTGATAACAAAGATTCTAAAATAGATCTTGTTTAGAAAACTGAAAGAAGAGATGTTTGTTAGTCTCACCATCTCTGACAAGTCTTAACCTCTTATTTCAACTAGCATTAGTTATTGATATCTTTGTTCAGTTAAAAACCACTTGTTTTGATCTTGTGAAATACCAGTTTTTTTGTGTTTTTTAAAGCCTGATAATATTGTTTCATCTTTTGATCTTTGAAATTTTTGTAGCAATGCTCCATGGTTTGGTTGGTTTCCTGGTGGATGTTTTCACTTGCAGTTTCCATCTTGCTGCTTACAAAAAATTGGAAAAGATAAATGATTCCAGTCAGCAAACAACTTCATGGTTACCTTTTAACATGGTTAACACATTTGTACCCCCAACAAATTCAAGCCCTCCAGTGTCCCCAACCTTGGAAACTCAGGTCTCTACTACTCTTTCACCATTGCCACAGCAGCAACCACCACCTCTGACTCCTACATTGGTTCCTGGGCCTCCTTTAGTGTTGCCTGCAGCTACAGAAACACAGAATTTGACAGATGTGAATTTGGTTGATTCTTAGCTGAAATTGACTGGTGGAATTGAAAGGTGCAGTCTTAATTATTAAATGCTATCATAAATAGCATATTGATATAGATAAACATTATTGATCAGACAGTTGCAAAACATTAGATAAATAGCTCTGAAATCAGGTTGAAATTTCAAAATTAACCTCAGTTTCTTATTAATCAAAAATTACTTTCAAGCATATTTTCAGAGTTAATTTAATTCATTATATTCATATCTAAATTCATAAACCTACTCATATACATTCGTAACTATATACACAATTACTTGTATATATTATGCTCTTTATTATATACTACACAATATATATAAGCTCTATCCCACTATAAAAATACATCAAGAAAAAAAAGAAAATATATAGATTGTTGGTTAATTATTTATACTACTTGTCATTGAGAAAAAAGAAATTGATTTGCAGAACAAAGTAAAAAAGTATCAAAAGAGAGATCTTCTAAGTAAAAATGAGTATTTTTAAAATAAAAACTGTGAATGAAAATTTCATGTTTAATTGGTAATGATTTTAAAAAAGAATATTCTTTTTAAATTAAGTATGAGACTTACTCATATTTAGTTTGTATTTTAAAAATACACATTTTTATTTATGTGTAGCCTATTACTTCTGTTATGTTGTTGTCATATTCTTGTCTAACTGCATTCAAATTGTTGCAATAAAATTATAGATATGAAAAAACAAAACTGATATAGGTATATACTACCAAAAATATGAAAGTTTAAATACAGAATTTTAAGTGTGTATCCCTACTATTAGATATGTAACTATGTTTTTGTTTCTTATAGCATAAAAAAAGAATTTTTACTTTTGAAGTTCAGTTGGATATTTGAAACTAATAGAGTAACAATGTTTTTTGTAACTTTGCCATGGATAAATTGTAGGGCAGACTGGATTCTCTTGTCTTAGTAGGTAAGCATTGGGAACTATCTTTTTTTTTCTTTACTTTTTGCTTTAACCTTTCATCACTTGGGCCACTGATCTTCAGCAATGAAGAAAGAGTATGAATTGGAAATAAATTTTGGATCTCAATTTGAGCTCATTCTTGATTATTTTTCTCCAGTGTTTCCTTGTTGCGATAGATAAATAATCTGAGTTGTGATAAAAAAGAAAGTAAATAAAAGATTAAAATGAAAGAAAACATCTCTACTATAATGATCCAAGGTTTTATTTATATTTTATTGTAACACAGCAAAAACCTCACATAGCAAGATTTTTGTTATTGCAATATGATTAGAACACTCTTAATGAATAAAGCAATTTCTGATCTAATTTGCAAATTGATAATAATCTCTATACATTTTCACCTTGATCATTATAATTTCTCAATGGAAATAAGTATTAAATGCTAATCTGATTACTTTATCTCAGGTTTATTTATATTTTTATCTGCATTTAAATTTTGTAAATAAGATGTGACTTGATATCAAATTAAAGCCTACCAAAGGTGACCTTTAAGGGAACAATATAGTTCTTATATTCTAATCTTTGTTTACTCCAGCTGCTTGTAGCACCTGTTTTCTCAGTGGTCACCTGTTTATGTACATATCCTGAGTATGACATTAAGCTTTATTGAGTTCTGAGGAGTGTAGTCACTCCTTTACTGCCATTACTCCTTGTTCCACACTATCTCAAAGTGTTGGCGCCCTTTAGGGTTTCATCTATGAGTCAAACAGATCTGTTTGAAATACATTTTTGTACTGTATATAGTTGGAGACCATAATTGTTGATATACTTAGTGTCTTCATTAAGCATTAGTTTCAAGGACATTAATGATATGATAACCTTTGCTTGTGAAATTATTCAAATATCTTGTCTTAATAAGGGTTACATCAGATAATTTAAATTTTTCTATATTACAGGGTTGAAAGTGTTAGGGAAGAAGATATATATTACCTAATAATATTTTCCCAGTAATCAACTTTGTGGGTGAAATTATATCAGAATTGACAAATGTCTGTATATATAAAACAAAAAAAATATGTATATGTGTAACATAATTGAATGGCTCATAGAAAGTTGAGAATGAATTAATAAATTAGACAGTCCAAATTAATAAATTAGACAATCACAGGCCAAAGCACTCGTGATTAAAAATGACGAGAACAAAACCTGGTGTTCAAAAACTTCTCCACAGGTGTGGAACCACTGAAAATGGATATGTTTCTGCCCCTCTGGGGGAGTTGATGTTGAGACATGATGAAGTAAAGACAGTTAAACACTAGCCACAAAGATGTAAGGAGACTAAAGTTTATGAGCCCCAATTTTGTTGGTGTGCTCTAAAAAAAGCCTTGGACTAGACACGACCCAGTGGACAATTCAAGGCCTGTGTCTGCTCTCTTTTTCTCACCAGGATATGTTGCTTCTCTTTGTCTAGCTGATGCAGTCATCTCAGTTTCCATACTCGCTTTCTTTCTCCCGGTGACTACCTAGAAGTTTTAGTAATAAATATATGTTTGGGTAGTTAAACAGAATTTCTTGTGTTCATCATCTTTTACAATGGCAGGGTCACAACAGGGTTCTAGAGGTACGAATATTTATTTAGTACCGTTACGTCACATGTGTATCTACATTTGTGCATGCATATATATTTATATATATATATATATATATGGAAGTAAATAATGAAGTATAATCTGACAATATAGAGAAAAATTGATTACAAGATAATCCAAGCTGAAGGAGAGATTTATTGAGAAACAAAGTTGAGACTATAGTGTTCGGTTCTAATGAACTATCATCAAGTCTGTGAGGGGTGATATTAGTAATGTTAAATCGACGATGGATGTTTAAAAATACAAAAACCTAGGGAAAATATATATATCAAGAAAAAGTTGGCCATTTAATCGTTGAACCAGCATTTGTTTTTGATAAACAAAGACTAATTTACTTATTAAATGGCCAACTCTTTCTTGGTATCTCCACTGTTGATTTAACATCACTAATATCATCCCTCACAGCCCTGATGATGATTTATTAGAACTAAAATGCTGTAGTGTCAACTTTGTTTCTCAATAATTCTCTCCTTCTGCTTGGATTACCTTGTCATCAATTTATATATATATATATATATATATATATATATATATATATATACACACACACACACACACATGTATTTATAATAATTGAGAAAAGTTTCTTTGCCTTATGTACTGGGCTAAACTGTTTGATGTAGACCTACTGCCTTTGGTGTGCATACATGCATATTGAGGCAAGGAGATGGTTTTAATATAAAACATTTTTTGTTACTCATGGGTAAAGAAGAAGGGTTCTGAGTGGAAGTCTCTTACAATAAACAATCATCCTCAATTTGTTTCATTATGAGAAAAGTACTGTGGGGGAACTGTGAATCATACTGCTTAAGTTTTACTCACTGAAATCCATTTCTAGCATAAAATATCAATCTCCAAATAGGATTTAAAAGTTGGTGGTGGAATCTGTTATGCACTTTAATCTGGACATGTTCTATGGAAAACCATTGAAGTTGTTCAAGAGAAAAGGAAAGGTTAATGCAACTTGATGTTTGTATCATTGCAGGAATTGCTAGAATTATGGTAAAGACAATATGATACAGTTCAGTTGTACTTCTAGACTGGTTACTCACCAAGGCATGAAAGCCCAATCTGTCCTACTATTTATCCATAGCTGGGGATTAGAATGACAGTGAAAATACTACCTCTGTCTCATAAAACTTTTTATATTTAGTATATAAAATATATACTTGAATGTAACAACTGTTATAATTACAAAGGTAGTAATTCTTCATATTTCATTTCTCGTTAGCATTCTAAAGATGCAGAAACTTAAAACTCCTTGATTGTACAAAAATATATTCTAATGATGTCTTGCATTTGCACGTTATATAAGCACATGCAAGAAGTGCCTGTGGGGCAGTGGTTATCATCGTTGGATATGAAGTCGGTCACCTGATCTTAAAACCTAAATGAGGTTGTTTGCATTTCACATTGTGTGAATGCCCTTGGGAAAGGTATGAATCTAACTATTCTGCCTCCAGCTATGGATAAATAGTTGGGTAGACTAAGCTCTTCAACCTTGTTATTGCAACCAATCTAGAAAAATTTAAACCTGTTAAATTCTGCTTAAAAATTGACCTTGTGTCACATCCTGCTTGTGTGGAGAGGTTGGTAAATACATAAACGCATGTACAGACAAAAATTGAAGAAAATACTCAAAAATAATTTCTTTGAGAAGCCTTGATTAATAAAGTCACAAGACTCCAAAGTCTACTGTTAAAATATTAGCTTTGGAATAAATATTGGTGTTCTTTTGTTTTTTCTTCCACTTTTCTTCCAAAATAGTTAATTGAGGATTGGACAAAAATGCATCTTTTCTGCCTTTCTTACTTATAACAAATCTTTTTCTTTTTATCTCTCTTTATCACATATAAATGGCATACTAATTATCTGCATACCTAATTAAGATTTTAAAGTGTGTCATAAAAAATTGAGAAATAATATATATCATTAAAAGAGGAATGAAAGAAGGAAATAAAATCAACATGTCTCATCCAATACTCTACCGTCTAACCCTAACCCTCTACCGTCTATGAGACTTTATTATCTTATCCTGATATATTAATTCTGTAGTGTAATATGTGCATCACAGGAGACAGGAAGATATATACATATTCCCCTTTTCCTTATGATGCATATGTGTGTGTGTATATATATATATATATATATATATATATATATATGTGTGTGTGTGTGTGTGTGTGTGAGTGTATGTATGAACAGTTTCACCAGCACTGCTTCTGCATCATCTTCAACATCCATTGGAGTGACTTTGTTATCAACATTATCAACAGGTCATGCGAAGGCAACTGAAGCAAATGTCAGTTCAAATGCATTGTTTCTAGAAATGGGAACATCTTCATTGGTGTGTGGCCATCCTATGAGAGCTATTTTGAATGTATATACCCAACCTCTCCTCATAAGCAGGATGCGACATAAAGTCAATTTTTTAGTGGAGTTTAACAGGTTTGAATTCATAGTTTTCCTTCTCCTAGACTGGTTACCATACCATGGTTAACGAGCCCAATTTGCCATACTATTTACTTATAACTGGAGGGAGCATTGTTGGATGCTGTTCTCTAAAGTATTCCCACTATGTTAGATAGAAAAAGCCTTGTTCAGGAATTGAACTTGGGTTGCTGTATCCATTTTCTATGATGATAACCATTACACTGCATACTATTTTGAAGGAGATATAATAATTTAAGCTTTACTTTGTCTGGCACATAGACTAAGATTATTTAAAATAACTGATAAAGTACTGAGCTGGTTAATTTCTCCTTCACTCTGATAATCTGGTTGGAACTGATATTAATAGTGTGAGTAGACTGTAAGAAGATAATTAAGCTGACAATTATAATTTTTTACACAATCATTCACCTTACTTAATAGACTAATCTTGTATTTCATTTTGCTTGGTTAGATCTAATCCAAGTAGTGAATGCTTGTTGTTCTATTCCTTTTGTTAGTTCTTGATTTTCAACTATATTACGAAACGGGTGGATTAATACTAATTTGTGCCCCAGGAAAAAAAGGCCTTCTTAACCCATACCACCCTACCATCAATTCCATACAGATTTATACAATCATAATCAGATTTTTGTCTTGAAAGATATATAAAGAAATCTATTGGCTAGTATATTTCTATAGACTCCCTTTATGAATATATCAAGGCACTAGTGGGATTCATAGCATTAAAACATTTTATATGTAACATATTGATTGATTTTAGATCACTTAAAAAAAGGGAGACTTTGTTTTTTGGAGTTCTGTCTGATTGCCCTACTGCTCAATTTACCTCTATTACAATTTTCTGATTGTATGAAAAACTGCAGTTTTTTTTTTTTTTTTTTTAGATATACTAAAGGAGGGGGGCAACCATTTTTTCACAACTTGTGTATTAAATACACAAGTTGTGAAAAAATGGTTTTAACTTCTATGTATTTTAACTTCTATGTAGCCTTGAATACAGTAGTTATAGATGACCCAATCTGCGAAGATAGCTTTCTTGAAGATATTCTGAGTGCACAAATTAACCACTCAGACACATAATTTAGAACTTTGGCAGTAAATAAAGTTGGTCAGTATGAGCCATTTTAATCATGTAAGCTTCCATTTCTACAAAATTTATTAACTCAACACAATATTGTCAACTTTTTTGGAAAACGTGAACAGAAAATTTCACATAAAAAAAATTGTTTCTCAAGATTTATAAGCAAAAATACCATCATCTTAGGAAAATAAGATAATCGATGCAACAAAATAAAATGAATACTCGAATCAGGCTATTGCATAACGCAATTATTTCAACTGCAAGATACTGTTGCAATATGATTAGTACAATCGCTGAAAAATGTATGGAACCATCACACTTAGAGTATGTCTATTCAATGTTCATTTATTTATTTTTTTAAATTTCAAAGCAAATGAACAAATAATGGAAAAAGTACTGAGACTGAATCTTAAATAAATTTAAAATTTAGATTAAGATGAGTGTATCAGTAAGCAACTTATAATAAAGTGATGGTATCCAGGCTCATCTGTGCCAATCCTCGATACTTTTGGAACCACAGTTTTGCTACTTTTTATTTGCAATTTCAAGTGAAAGTGCAGCACTCTCCATATTAACCAGACTTCGTTCGTGTAACTTTTCTTGTTTAGTAAACTGAAAATTAATCTCAAGAGATTTGAAGACGTGGAAGATATTAAAAAGTATCAAAAGTGGAGTTTTAGAGGTTCTTCATCTAAACACACCATTGAATGTCTTGGGGTCCATTTGAAGAAAATGAACGTTTCATTCATTTTTCACTTCTGTCAGGATAAATACAGCTTTTATATCGTTGATTTTTTAATACACTTTGTATAACAAAAAAATTGTTTAACAGCTGAACATTTTAGTTTCATGAAATTTGCCTCAAACTAATTAAATCTAATTTTGAGTAATAGAAAAAAATTTTAAAGATCAAATACTGAAAAAAAATGGAATCAACAAAAAAATCACACCTGGTAGTTTGATATTATCTATTAAGCTTTGTTTAATCTCATTGGTTGTTCCAATAAAGTCAACACTGCTTAACTTCGGCGATCAAGCAGGAGCCGATGTTTCCAGTGTGACTTAACTATATGTTACAATTAATGTTTTTTGCTCCTCAGCAGAGTTTTATGAGGGTCTGAATTCATTGAAGTATGAACTTTACTAATGAAAAACAACATTTCAACTTTCTCGAATCAGCGTGGATCATCAAAAACATTTCGTCATTAATTTTCAGTTGGATCTGGAATGTTTGCAAGCCATGGAGCTTTAAAGTATGTTTCATGAAGTCAGAAGGTATTGTTTGTAACTTCGAGAATGTAATATGATGACCTAGAAGTATTCTCGATGTTGCTAAACACATATCATCTCAGCGAAGGAAGCTAGACGCTTGCCACCTGCAAAAGAACGAATGATTGAAAGGAAAAAAAAACGTAGGATGTTCTATAGCCTGAAAGCCTGCAATTCGTATCTCCAACCAGCCTCTGAAAATAAAGTCAGTCCTACAATTGTTTTGATGATAATCACTCCAGTAATCAAGTTCAGTTGTGAACTACGCCACACGACTCATAAGCGTTCCACTTTTTCTTTGAACAATTGAATCTCTTTGTCAACACATTTTAACAGTTCCATTCTAAGATCTTCAAGGGATCAGTACACTTTATTTGCTTTACACTGCTGCAAAAGAGATCGTCTATTTCCATATAGTCAGTGCAGCTGAAGAATTGGTTTCGGTTTCGGTTTTGTTTAATTTCAAAGCTATCCTTCTAGAAGGACAGTATTTAACCTACATCGGAAGAGATAAGAGATTTCATATTTTTTCCAAGAGTGTTAGCCCGAAAGTGAACTTAATAGCGCGACTCTAATTCATTCCAGCACGTTAGCTACTATACCACAGCAATTCTCTGCAGCAGAAGAACTTGGAATAGAACAACGAAAAGATTCTGTTGAAAATAGAGACGTGAAAGAGATTCACTTGTTTGAATAAGAATGAAGCTAGAATGTTTCGCAATCAAACAACAATTTTCTCTCCAAGTCTGTGATTTGATTATTTGTAGTTAAAAAAAAAAAAAAAAAGAAAGAAAAGATAAAGAAAGAAAAGAAGCTGGAGGAATATCTGTAAGTTTAATGGGTCATTAATTTTTTTTAGGAAATATAGAATAAAATTTATGCGCACATAAATTCTACCTTCTTATTTCTAGAATTGCGTCCGGTTGGAAAACTCTGTTGGAATACTTGTCATACGTATTTACGTATGACAAGTATAAAATATTCAGGGTTTTCCTATACTTTTAAAAACAGAAACATTACACAAGAAAAATCAATTACTTATGAACAATACTTTCTCTAGCCGTGATGATAATTACCCTATTGAAATTACAGCTCAAGGAATTGAGCAAACGGAAAATCGATTTTTATTGTCAAAGATTTGTAATCTTAGTCAATAAAAATCGATTAAAGATTTTGAGCTGACAGAAATACTAGTTTGTTAACTCTTTCAAATAGCAATGTGGATTCATCTTTTCTATCTATTTGATTGATTCTGAACAATATTTTGAAGTATTGAAAAATATTTTTACTTTTAATCAAAAATATTTTCCCTATGTTTAAACACTCAGAACGGTCAAAGCATGACTGAATGTCTTTTTTGCAATAAAATATGGTTCTTGTGTAATGTTCCCGTCTTTAACTCTCAAAACCAACTAATTAAAAACAAATTGTCTGGTTTTTCAAATATTTATGACAAGTACTGTGATATATAATAAAGAATCAAAACAACTTTAGTATGCAAAGATAATCTTTACTTCAGAAGAATGTTGGCTGAAGAAGTTAACAATTTAAAAAAATCAATGCCTAAAAGTCTGACAGATAAGATTTTTTCTTAATAGCTTAATATTTTCTATTGGTAAAATTGGAATCAATTTTGATATAGTTTTTCTCTTTCTTATTCCTGGTACTTATCTGTATACAGTTGACATAGCTACAAAATTCCATTGAATACTAAGCTGTAAATGTACGTTTATCTATCACTCAGATTAAAAACTATTGAGATAGTCCTCCATTATGTATATTAATATAACTTTTTGAAGATATTTAGTCATATTCTTAAATTAAATCATTACAATATGAAGTTTTACGTTAAATAAGCAGTTTTATGTCCCTCGATTAACACTTTTTACTGCTTGGTTGCCTTAAGATATTGCTTAAAATATTTCAAGAGGTTTGTTATATGTTACTTTAACCAAAATCTTCAAGCTTAAATCAGTTTTGTATTTTTTCAATGTCTTAAATCTTCATGCATTGTTTTATTGTGCGTAGGAAACTTATATAGGTGAGAGGGAACGATAGTCCTACTTTTTGTTTAACGTGAGGTTAGCATTGAGACATCGTTATAGTCATAAGTTTCATGGGCTTTTTATTGTCGAAAGTTATCGGACTACGATTAGAAGAAATAATTTTAAAAGTCCCTTGTAAAAGAAGAAAAAGGAAGAAAAAAGACCAAACTGTCTCTAGATATGATTAGTGTAGAAAATATTAAGTGCCTAAGAGGTCTTTTACGTGTATTTTATAAAGATTTCGAAGGTGGTACCTGGGTTTCACCCACGAAGTTATTTTCAAACTGATCGTACACACATGCGCGTATATGCATGCAAAATAATATTTTAGAATTTTTGAATTACGGTATGAAAGTTTTAGTCCTTTTTTAGTGGTGTTACAAAGCAAGTTTTGTAATCATTCCTTTTTTTTTTCAAAGAGACTTTATTTTGCGAATTGATTAGTATTGTTGTTTATTCTGAGATGCATAGTCAGTAAGTGCTTATTCTTGTCGACTCTTAAATGACATAGGGCTTGAGGGGAGTGCTCATACAATTATGGAAGACACCAATCTACAATAATTTGATTACCTTTTAAATCTGTTATAACTTGACTAGATATCCAGTTAATTGAAATCTACTAGAAAATTCCAATTGGTCTGTAAGAAATTTGGCTATTTTAGATAAGCGACACTCACCTGATTTATAAGTGACCACTCTTTTGCAGAAAGCGTTGATTCAATAGTAAGGGAGATTTTTGTAATGTACAATTTATATATATATATATATATAAAATATGAGAAAAAGGAGACAGTTTTTAAATCAGATTGACATGTTTCACAATTGAACCTGGGTAATCAGAATGTATAAGCTAAAAAGAAATAAAGAAAAAATATCACATGCTTGTGCCACAAGAATTTCCTTCAGTTAATAAATTCATTCCGATTAAAATAGTTAACTCGCCAAACATGTCAGTTTGATTTTCCAGACTATCTTCTTTTTCTCATTCCATCGGATTTAATTTCAAACTTTATATATATATATATATATATATATATATATATATATATATATATAACAAATTAGTATTACAAAAACTTATCGTTACTAAAACCTCTTTTATTCCTCGTTATGCTGGTTTATTGATACTAAAAAATATCTAAATAATTTTTGGCAATTTTTACAATTTTTGCAATGTTATAAATATTACGTTTTATTTTTCAATTTTAAAATAAAATAAAATCCTATTTATAATACATCATCAGAATATCCCACTTTTTCTTTTGAACAATCACGATGTTTTATCTATCAAGTTTGTCAAAAAGCAGAACAAAAAAATCGCCTTCTATTATGTTATCGAATGGGCAAATCAGAGAAAAGTGTTATGCAATATATATATATATATATATATATATATATATATACTTGCTGTGGTCTCATATCCAAGCATTGGGCATGACCCTAATTCCTAAAATACTAAACATAACTTAGACTTCACACAAAGCCACAGGTATGGAGTAGTTAGCGAGAATTGAATTCACTAATAAATAGTTATGGTTCTGCGTGTCTATCTTGTTAAAAATTACATCTGAGTAGTGTAATCAATTGTTACTATTGTTTCCATAAATTTTATTCCCATATAAATTCAGTAAAAAGAAATTAATTACTACATCAAACTGTGAATACATACACAAAAAAATTGAACGTCTTATGCTCCTAATTTTTGACCTGTGACAAATCTTAACAGAGATAGAAAAGAGACTAGTCTCATAGTTGTTGACAAATGTCTTATGTAACTGGCTCTGCCTCCTAGAAGTTGGGAGCAAGTTGACATTTTTACTATGTAATGCATAGGTAACAATCTGTGCCATTAAGCCTGTACTAAAGACTTTGGCAAAACTTCGGAACATACGAAAGTCAACGGTTCGAAAATAATGGATCCGTATATATCAACGTCCCAAGCTTGTGAAAAGAAGCTATTTTTTTATTTCGAGAATGTGACCTGGCCGTATGTTTTCTCAAAGATTCTTGGACATTTTTTAAACAATGGAGTAAAACTATTTTTATTTCGGAGTTTAATAACTTTTGTAAATTGTTTCTATTAAAAGACTCAAGTATAGAATAAAACGGACGTTAAATGATTATAACTGATTTAAAATGGCTTATAGACACCCAACTTAATAGTCTGTAATAGTTTTGCTATTTATAAAAAAAGTATTTTTCTTTTCTTAGTACACACTGAAAGTTGAAAGAGATATTCTTACTTCAGTATAAAAGAAAAAGTTAGCTTGACTTTTTTCAAAATTGTATTTAAAGTTATAATGGTTATTTCGTAGAGTGCTTAATACTCATTAGTAAATAATTTGTGAGATTAGCTAACCACGACTAGATGCCCAACTGTTTATAAAAATTTATCCACCCCCTTCCATCACTAGAGCAGAGTATTCCACGAGATCAAGTATATTGCGGACACTTTCCCGCGTTTAGGTGAATGATGTAAAAAACACCTTAATTCTGTTGCCATTAACCATTAGGGGCATCTCAAGCATTATGGACTGACTCTGACCCATGCAATGGATGAGGTTTATGAGTGCATTTTTGTTTGATATGATCGGTGAACGTTTACACTATATATCGTTTTTAGCAGAATTACAATCTCAATAAGAAGTACTGGCATATATATATATATATATATATATATATATATATATATATATGTGTGTGTGTGTGTGTATGTATGTATGTATGTGTGTGTGTGTTCTAAGGGCACTCATTCAAATACATCGTATCTTCCGCAAACAGATGGTATGTGTAGCGGTTTCCGTGTTCTGCCTTGAAACATCATATCAAATTGACTAAATCCAATTAATCGTAACTTGGTGTCAGTGAAAACATAGTAAGTATATATAATTACGAGAAACGGTAACCACACAAACAGAAGAATAAAAAAGAATAGAGTATATTCTTTGTATGGAATTTCTCGACCGAGCATTTCCTGTCTATGGCCTATAAAATAAACTTTGAATTTATTTATACCGATGAATATAACCCTAAGTACACTAAACTTACTTAAAGGTTAGAATTATGCTGTACTCAGTAAGAATCGAACTCACTTATAATGGTCAGCCCAAGTACCCCATATAGTTGTCATTTTGTAACTTTAGCTTAGTTATGACATTAAAACAAGTATCAAGCACCCAGTGAGAATTGAATTAATTAGTAATGGTCTTTTCAGGTACTCGATGTAGTCGCTTTTCTGTTAAAAAATTAACCAGACAGTAATTAAGAACAAGTGTCGGCTAGTAAAGTGACCACTCTTTAAAATTATACAGATTAAAACAAGTACACTACCTGTTTTAACCTGTGTACCTAAACATGAGTGTTGGTTTAAAGATACGAATTTTAGTCTCTTCATGTCAAGCGCAGAAAAAAATGATCAAATACTTTTCTTCATCAAGTTAACTACTTATCTTCGAGGGACGTGATAAAATGAGTCCAAAGTTAATTTCATATTTGGTTAAAATATTTTCTGCCACTGGAAAAATGTAAGTCGTAATTAAAGTTCTACTTATTGACTCGTCTCTTTCCATCACTCAAATAGTGATATCTATTCATTTATTCCGGTGCAATAAAAATTAATTTTAGATATAAACGATCTGTTTATAAAATTGGGTGTGTTCTTTTAAGAATAAATATCTTCTTCTTCTTCTTCTTCTTCTTCTTCTTCTTCTTCTTCTTCTTCTTCTTCTTCTTCTTCTTCTTCTTCTCTTTTCCAAACATGTTTTCTACCGTGTTGACTTTTAAAAAAATAGTTTTTGGTTTTGTGTTCAATTTGATTTCCTCTGCCTTTCATCATTTACGTTTCTGAGTGATTGCTATGTTGCATTTGCGGTAAGTTTCAAAACTCTTGTCCGTTAGACATCGGAAAGTGAATGTGTTTCCATAGAACTCACCACAGGCCTCGCAGATCCCAGCATATGTCAGCAACGACACACCCTTCGGGATGGATCTGAAAAAAATCAAATGAAGAAGATATCACAGATAAATATTGTATTTCTCTTTCTATTACCTTCTGATGTTATTGAATATTTGCTTAGGTTGGCTCATAAGCCCGAGGCTGCTTACAATACCTGTTGCTTCATAGTGGTCATCATTCATGCTCATCGCTGCTTAACTTCAGTGATCTCATGGTAAGAGTGACTTGAGTCACATTGAACATACCAGTTGCCGTGAGATGCCATGAATCTCCTTTTGTTACCATCTGAATTCTTGCATTATCTCTCGTGTACAAAAACCACAGTTTGGCACACAGAGGATATTGCACTACCAAAAGAGTAAATATGGACGAAACGTAACCGGCATTAAGTTCGTCATCAAATTAGCTGCTAAGTAGCTTGGAGCAGATCTCTTGTCGTAAGAAGTTAAAAGCATTAACATTTCTTGTTAAGGAATGTCATAATATGAAGAAATATAATTGAATAAAATCAGTTAGAAAGTCGTTTCTGACTTTCAATCCCACACAAACGACGACACCAGAGTTCTGGGAAGAGAGGCGTTAAAATTTATTTCATATTCCACCAAATGTAATGCAATGTTTTTTTTTTCTTTTGTTGCTAATGCTGCAGCCTTGAATGCTCACAATATTATGGACGCCGTGAACCCACATTTTATCAACGAGGGCAAACTTTCACACATGATCATATATTCATCTGAAAATGAGAAATTTGTTTCGGAACAACGTAATAGTAATAAAGTAAAGTTAGCTACCATAGTCGAGGGTGACCCGAAGGCTCCCTTTTCGATAGCTACTACACCAAGGTGTAGGGGAGGGCGCTACTCCATTCCCTGGATTGCTCCACTTTACCCTTGAACCGTACCTTATAATGCTGAGTGTTAAGCAAGGTGGTATCAAGTTCCATTTTTAAAGTCTTTGGTATGACTCGACCTGGGATTGAACCCAGGTCTCCCGGGCCATTGGCGAACACTCTAACCGCTGGGCCAATGTCCCGGTTAATAGCAATACTAGATTATTACAAGACCTAAAAATAAACCAAGAACACCATAATAGGTCTTTATTTGCAATAACTTTACTTGTTCAAATTCTTAATTATAAAAATGAGGGATTTTCCTGACTTATTTTTTTTTGCAAATTTTACGAAAAATTTTATGACAGACCACTGTTCAAGCCACGAAAAATTTTATGACAGACCACTGTTCAAGCCACGAAAAATTTTATGACAGACCACTGTTCAAGCTACGAAAAATTTTATAACAGACCACTGTTCGAGCATAGTGTTGCCGCAATTTTGAACAGCATTAAAACAAATATTTTTTCAAGATATTTTTTCAGCCTAAAATAGAAAAATTTTTTCATATCAAATGCTAGAAAAAAAGCCCTTAAGATACACCAATTAAATAAACCAAAGAAAACCAACCCAAATATCCCCACACCAATAGACCGATCTCATTGACACACATAACATGACACTACAGCAAACTAACCAAGTTAGGAATGCCAATCATACAAACCACATCACAAACCATTAAAAACCTCAAAGACATCACAAAACAGACCAACAACGAAACCACCTCTCACGCCAGCATCCATCCCATGCAAAAATTGCCACAAATATTACATCGGCGAAACCCAACGCAATCTAGAAAAAAGAATTTACAAACACAAACGATCAATCAAAACAAATTACGATCAAAATGTGCTTTTCTCCCACATGTTATAGCTCAAACACACGTTCAATTTTTCCCAAGCCACTCTAATCAAACCAATACACTGCATAAACACCGAAGACTACTAGAATCTGCGGTAATTTTCAAAACAAACCATACAAAACAACGTCAAGGTTTTTACCAGATCTCCCCAAACCTGGCGAACATTATACTGAACGAAAACAAAATCAAAATAGAAAACGGATTGGGAAAATTTTTTTTCACTGTGCCACCATACTTTTGAGAATCCTTTCCTTTTTCCTTTCCTTATCAATTTGCCTCTTAGACCTCCCTCATCCTAATTACATCCTAGACACCACAATATGGACAATTTTTTTCGACATCACGTTATAGTCAATATTTTTCCATGAAACAAGTTATGCCGAAACCCCTTTCACCCAAACCCTTCCCTAATTTTTTTCTCATCAGCTCCTTAAAATCTATCTCCACTTTCAAAACAAAAAATCTTTAATGAAATCTGATACATTTGGCTTTAAATCCCTCCCAGCTTTCCTGCTATAACTATACCCCCTCCACCATCTTATAATTTCTCATCACATGCTTTTAAATAGAAAAATTCAGAAAACAGTCTCTGTCTGAAGAAGTTCAAGATGAAATAAAGCCAAACGGAATAGCACATATTCAAATTTGAGTTAAGTGTTTGATTTATCTAACTTTCCACATATTTCTATCATATATATATATATATATATATATATATATATATATATATATATATATATATATATATATATATATATATATATATATATATATATATATATATATGTGTGTGTGTGTGTGTGTGTATACATATATATAATGTAATGGTTAAAGTGCTGGACTGTGGAATCGTAGTAAGCGAGTTCGAACTCCAGTCGCGCTATTACGTTCACTTTCGGACAAATACCCTTATCCTCCCGGCTATGGGTTAAATAGTACCGCTATTGTCCTTCAAGAAAGATGGATTTAGCATTAAATAATCCAAGAAGGTTGATATATCATTAAAAAACAAACAAACAAAAGTGCTTTGTTATGAGGTGAGTGCTACATTAGATTTCGCAATGCAAGGGATTCTGCATTGTGAGAATTCTGCTTGTAAGAAAGGAAAATATTTGACTAGTTGAAATCGAGGAAGGACTTTGTGCTTACCCTACATACGGATCTCTGCCGACTATTTTTTTTTTTTTGCAATAGCATATTTTAGTTGTCTAAAATTCTGAGACGAAGCTTGATTTTTATCATTAAGGGTTTTCGGACAATTGTCTTCATCTTTATTGTTATTTCCACAACGTTTACGCTACGCGTCCAGCAGGACACATGGCGGAACAGTTATAGGCGTTGGTTCCCTAAGCTTCTAAGGAGACAATCATCTGGAGGTTGCAGGCCCATTCCTGACAGCAGGCGAGTAACAATACAGGAATACTTAACACTTGTTCCCGGTTATGTCTAACGGAATCAGAACAGGCGACTCCCGTGGATTCAATAAAGGACATAGTTCGAAGTTCAATGAAGGTTTCTGAGTTCGACAAACACCTGAAGAAGGCCGGAGGTCATATCGGCTGAAACGTTGTGGAAATAATAATAAAGATGAAGACAATAGTCCGAAAACCCTTACTGATAAAAAATAGCATATATATATATATATATATATATATATATATATATTACACTATGGGAGATTCCCAATATATACGAGGATCATTAAATAAGTTTCCAGACTTTTTTCGTATGGGCACTTTTATAAATAGTACACGCATGAAACTCTAGTCCTCTTCGAAGTAATCTGCTCCAGCTGCAATGCACTTGTTGTACTGTTCCAACAACTTCTGGAAGGTCCCATGGAAGTCCTCTTGTGTGAACGTGTCAATGACCTGCGTCACAGCCTCTTTCATCTCCTCAATTGTCTCATAACGACAGCCTCTGAGCTTAGGGAATAACCAAAAGTCACTGGGAGCAAGGCCTGGACTATAGGGAGGGTGACAAACTGTATTGATGCCCATCTTGGTCAAATAGTCTATGACAAGGATGGAGTTGTAGACTGGTGCATTGTCCTGGTGGAAATGCCATTGAGCCGATTTGAAGAGTGCTGGCCTCTTCCGACTGCAGAGATGCAGTCAGTGTATTCTACAGTATATTCCCCACTAATGAGTGTCCTGGATACCGACACTAAACAATTTGATGGTGAGGTTCCAGTAATGCTGCATCTGATAAGGTCCTATCTATGGGTCAAATATAACAAAACTGTGCACTTATGCTAAACTGATTTGTTTGAAATCGTACTGTTTTAACATATAACTGAGTAAACAAAGAACTGTACTCCTGCTAAACTGAATTGTTTGAAATAAAATTGTTTCTATGTATAAAAATGGATTTGGCATTAAATAACCCACGATAGTTGATATGCCATAAAACCAACCAACTAATCAACCAATATATATGTATTTGGAACCTCACGAAGTATAATGGTTAACAAACCGCGCGCGCGCGCGCACACACACACACACACACACACTGATATATATATATTTATATATATATGTGTATGTGTGTGGACGAGTTGTGGTAAAAGCTAAGTTTTTATATTTTTACATTTAAAATTTGAAATTTAAACAGAATAAAACAATGATATCAAGACGTTTATACGATGTCTAGATGAGTTAGAGCCAACAAAAAATATGAAGCCAATCTCGATACTTTTTGAACGAATTTTTTAGTGAAACAAAGGATCGAGAGACCATTGTGGAGAGACTAGTCTGTTCCACTAATATACGCATAACTGAAGAATGAAGTGATCTCGACTGGAATCTTTTTGATGAAACATTGTCTACAAATATTATCAGTTTTTGACAAGTATTTTCTTTCATCTTTTTTTTTTCACCAGTGTCGCCATTCGACGTCTGTGGGGGAAGAATACTGATAAAAAAATAACAATAGAGTGAAAATCAAACACGTTTTCAATTTTCTGCTTAGTTAAATGCACCAACTGCTCTACAAAGAGTCATTGGCTTCACAAACTTCTCTTTAAGCACAAAGCAACCAAAGCCTATTCCCAGAGTGTCATCATTCGAGGCTGGACCTGCTCCATTATACCAGGGATCAATCCTTGATGCCTGAGAAGCCCCATAAAAGTAAATCCAGACGGAACTCGACAATTTTTGTCTCTATTCTCTCGTACGTAGCTTGACCTCGTTTCATATCCAGCAGCATCTAGACTGGAAGTTGAGAAATCAACTCTCAGAGACTGTTGATTTTTGTTTTTCTTTTATAAACAGATTTTTATGAATTGTATTAAGAGCATATTTTATTCCTTTACTTAACTATGTTAACCATAATTATTAATTATTTTATTTCATCTTTTTAATTCTTAATTCCTTTGTCATCGTGACTCACTCACGCTGTCATTCTACGACGGTGAGGAAGTGTGAAACTCACGGGAGAAATAATGCTTATGCGTATAGGTGAGAGAATGTATATATGTGAGTATGTATACGTAAAGGCGTATAGGCGTATATACGCGTGGGGTGACTGTATCCGTACGAGAATGTGTAGCATACATGGCGTTTATGTGTATGTATAATAATATTAAAAGCTAAATAGCTAAATGGGTTAGGAAGGTCGACGTATTTTGATAGATAATAAAATAAAAAGAGAAGGATTTCTCGATTTAGTATTTACTCAAGAAGAGCTGTAAAGAGTTCCACAAATCAATTAATTTTTAGTTATTGAATTATATCATTTAATCAATAAAAATCAAATTTTGTACTTTTCCTTATGAACATATAAAAATTTATGCGCGATTTTAATGTTCATTGATATTGATTTATTTCTTTTGTGATCTTTGTGAAAAAATGCTCACACATTGGAAATTGTGATTAAAATCTCACTTTCAATGTAAAGGATTTTTAATAAACGTTTTTAGAAAAATGTTTTTAAATATAAGTGAACAAATATAATGAAACGGTTACGAACCTGTATCTAAATTATAAAAAATCCCTTTCAAGTGATATATCTGTATCGCTCTTTAATTTGTAAATTTAAAATATATGTGTCATTAACATTTTTTTAAATTTATGTCTTTAAGATAATCTGAATAGTGAAAAGGACGAGTTTAGGGAGATAATGGATGAATCAGGCGGGCAGAATTTAATCCCCCATGTTAACCCCTGCTCTATCATAATATAAGACAGCCTAATAGTACGAACATATCATGAGTTGAACCCATGGTAAAGACACATTTTTTGTCTTACGATCTCAAAATGAAAAAATGTTTGCAAGCCTCTGAATATTACTTTGTTTCCATGTTTGTCCACTGAAGGAATCAGGAGTCCAGAAGATAGGATAAATTCTTTAAAGTACGTCATAAAAATAGTTAAAATAGCTAAAATACTATTTTAAAAATTTGACAGGAAAAAGATTTTGTTACAATAATTGAAATCATCTCACAAACTGCCACGATGGAACCCATGGTTTCCGGTTCAAATGATTCACGGCGATTCACGACAGACTATCGTAACAACAACGAAAAATTTAGCCATGAGATGGATAGAAAGGTGTAGTGGAAGGAAATTTCGTATTTTGGTTTGGCGCGCAATTTAATTCGACGCATAATTTCACCCAATCAGGATGACCTATCCTATCCATTCGAATCTCTTTTCCGGGCAGCAGAAATTGGGTAAGCTGCCAAACACACCCTCTTTAGCTGAACAACGCCGTCCAGTGCAGACGTCCCAATAGCAGCAACAGCATGAACACATGAGGGAACCTATCTAATTTATGGATTCCTTGCGTCTATCACTTAGACCAAGGAATCTCAGTTGAATATGAATTAGATACATTCAATACGCCACCTCAGGAACAACTTTATGTCACCCCCAAAATTGGTTATGTCGATGCGATGCCTTATTCCGCTCTCGACACCTAGCTCTCATTTCACCTCTGGGCCACTTTAACGCACGCCTCTCCCCCAAATCTGGGCCACTTTAATGTACGCCTCTCCCCCAAATCAACCAGATGCACAAAACTCACGGTGACTCAAAAGTTTATTTCCTTCAACCGTAAACAAGACTTTCGCTAAACTACGGCGAACACAATCCCTCGCACGTCCGTCGATACGCGCTGCTTTCTCATCTTTCGTCTCTATACTCACAACCTCTCCTGTGAGACTTGCAGCACAAAAGCAGCCATGCGGCAAATAAAAACTATTCCTAAAAACATTTCGACTTCGACATCTTGAACCTTCTCCTTTACATACCTAACAACAAAATAGCGAGACACCTTAAACACTTAGCGAGGAAACAACTCAACGTAAACACACACACTTTCCCACGCTAAAAATCAACGCAAAAAAGGCATACAACATGATTCCGCAACCATAGTACTTAAAGATTAAATTAAATTTTCACAAAAGTAATCGAGTTAATATGAGTAATATGAAAAACAATAAAGTCGAACTAACAATAGGAAGGCAATGCCTAGCAGAAGTTAATATACAAAGTGGTATCTTCCAAAAGAACTCATTGTCCCCACGACATATTTATCATTTACATTATATCCTATAAAAATACCAAGGAAGATGTAGATTCACAAAATCACAAGAAAAAATGAACCACCATAGATGAGGTAAAACGTTTTGTAAAAAGTAAAAACGAATACAAATAGAATATTCATCCAACGCATAGGAATGGAACTTTAAATTGAAAACTATGCAATGATTAAGTTTCAGTTTCTAAAACATGTTAGGTTTTTTTCTATCAAATTTTGTACTGTCTTTGAATACTTAAGGTAGAATTAATATCTTTAGAATATGATTTGAATGCATAGTTAAGGGTGGGGTTTAGAATAGAATATTCTTGAAGGTCTCGTGATTAACTTTACATAAAAAAAGCTAAGAACCAATCTAAAACTTCTAACACTTTCAGGACCCAGAAGTCGAAAGAACGAAAAATCTTTGCTGACTACTATATGTGATTTGAATGAAAAGACGAATCGGTTAGTATAAAAAAATCTTTGGCTTTCTGATTTAAATGCAAGTTAGATTTTATTTTGTTTTTTTTTTCTTCAAATTAAAAACTTTGCTGAATATTATATGTAATTTAATCAAAAGAAGAAGCGGTTTAATTTGAAATCCTACTATTTAAAAACTCATGTTAGATTTTTTCTTTCGAATTCTGTACTGTCTTTGAATACTTAAGGTAGAATTAATTTAGAATATGATTTGAATTTGTCATTATGGGGTGAACAATTAGTGTTTTGAACGAAAGTGGTTAAATAGGAAAAAAGACTAATCATCTTTCTGAAAGGGCTACTTAGTGTAAGAGTAACGAGATTCTACAACAATAAAAAACTAAAACCAATACAGGAATACCAGCTCAGGATTTACCTACATTAGCTAAATTGTAAAAATAATAAACAACACCTGGGTCTAGTATATACTACCCATGATAAAAATGTCAAGCCGAAACAGAGCACAACGTGGGACTCACATGATAGGTGCTCCCCTTATAGTCAACATGGGGGATCAATCTTCATCCAGCGAATCTTGGCTGTTCTTTTTTCAGGTACACAAACGAGGAACAACCTAACCACTCAAATCAGAGACTACAGAGCAGAAAATGGACTCGGGATGATAAACTTGTACTATACAGTTATTTTAAGGGCAACCCTACCCAAAGCAGGTATAGAAAAACAATGAATGAAACTTGGGGAGAATTTGCTAGATTTAAGACAACAAACCAAAGACTCGCTGATCAGGTTAGGACAATAATAAAGAAAGGATGTTTTTCTTGAGAAATTAGTCCATTAAAAAAATAGGGGTTCCTCTGAAGAAACATGAACAGAAAGTCAAAACCTGGATGGGAAATTCGATTGGAAACACAGATAAGCAAAAAAAAAAAAAAAAAAAAAAAAAAAAGGACAGAAATGAGAATATGTTGGGACGAAGAGAGAAAAGCAACTCAATTAGAACAAAAGATACAACTCGAAGAAATAAATTAAAATGGACTATCGAAAGGGACTATACCAAGCAATACAGACAAAACAGGATATTTCAAAACAACGTAAGAAAATTCTACATGCAGATAGGGGAAGAATGGAACAATACATATTATTAACCGGATGCGAGGGAGGTAAAAAGATTTTGGAGCAAAATATGGGAACAGAAAGCCAAATGAATGAACATGTAAAATGAGTTGCAAATATTCGAAGAAGGCTTTAAGCTGCAAATACACCTCGATTCACTCAAAGCAACACTAAAAAATACCAAACTGGAAAACTCCAGGTATACACGGATTCTGGTTTAAATATTTCACATCCATCATTCGAAATGCCTACAAGAAACAGATATACCCAAATCATTGATCAAAAGAAAGACCACCCTGATCCAGAAAGACCTCCCAAAAAGGAACTGTCCCAAACAGCTATAGACCAATAATGTGGCTACCGATGATGGGGAAAATACTAACTGTACAAATTAGGGATAAGCTGCGGACTGTTCCCCAAAGAATAGAAAGGAAGCTGCAAAAGAACCAGAAGGACAGGAGAGGTACTACAGGGTGGAACGACAAAATTGTCGCCCTAGAAAAGACGACATGATTCCATTTCCGTTTAATGAAAACCGGTTTTCTTTTTTTGTTGCTGACCATCTACTAGTTGGCCAGTTGTGTACAAATCCTAAGAGCGGTAGGAGCCTTCTATCATATCTGAAAGTGACATAATGTTCAACGAGCGAGATCGGAGATGCGCCGCTGTACAACTCATGCTCTCTACCGATCCAAGTTATGACAACAGGACCATTGCAAGCACCCTCAAAATGCAAATCTGGATTGCCACGAATAACAGGGACGTGCCCAGGGTAATGAAAACAAAGTTTCCGGCTACAGTTATGGTCTTTCGTGTGCTTTTAAGTGAGGGCCACATCATGCCACCTCACATTTTTGAAGTCGGCTTGAAAGTCATCACCAAAGTGTACCTGGATGTGCTGAAGAGTGTGGTGATCCCCTGGTGCAATCAGGTGGCCGGTGGCAGACCCTGGGTATGGCAGCAGAATTCGGTGCCGGCCCACAAATCCAAAGAGAGCCAGGCTTGATTTCAGTAGGAGTGCTACGACTTTGTACCCTTCTCTCACTGCCCCCTCCTCCCCCGACCTGAACCCGCTGGACTACTTCGTTTGGTCATACGTCGAGAACATCCCCAACATGACCTCTTACAACACCAAAACCAGCATGATCGCCGCCATCCGCCGAGTATTCACCGAGCTCCCACCGGCGCTTGTGGAAAAGGCATGCTCCCAATTCCGGATCCGTATCGAGGCGGTGATTGAGGCTGAAGGCGGCTACATTGAATAGATGTCAGCTCTACTACTTAATCAAGCTACCTGAATCGATTTTTTCAATAAAAGTTTTAAAATAAAGCTGTAGTGTTGTTTTCTTTAGGACGACAATTTTATCGTTCCACCCTGTATATATTGATCAACACATCATTAACGAGAGTAAAACGAGACAAAAATATAGCTATGGCCGGGATTGACCACAAAAAGGCTTATGACATGGTTTCCCAAAACTGTCTCGAAATGTACAAATTATCCAACGAAGTCATAATGTTTATCGAGAAAACCATGGAAACCTGGAGAGTGAAATTGACAGCAGGAGGAAAAAGTTTACCTGAGGTAAAAATCCAGAGAGATATATTCTAGGGAAATGCGCTATTACCGTGATTATGATGCCACAGAACCACGTACTCAGGTAATGCACAGGCGCATACAAACTGGCTAAATTGCGAGAAAAGATCAATCACCAAATGTACATGGACGACATCAAACTGTTTGCCTAGAATGAAAAAGAACCGGAAATCTTAATACAAGCAGTGTGAATATACAGTCAGGACATAGGGATGGAATTTGGCATAGAAAAATCCGCCATGTTAGTAATGAAAAGCGGGAAACAACACATGACGGAATGAATGAAACAAACAAATCAAGAAAAAAATCAGAACGCTCGGAGAAAAGGAAACTTACAAATAATTGGGAATATTGGAAGCGAACATCATCAAACTTAATGAAAGAAAAAATTAAAAAAGTGTATCTCAGGAGAACGAGAAAGCTACTCGAAACCAAACTATAAATCAGGAACCTAATAAAAAGGATAATTATACCTGTGCTATTCCTCTCGTAAGATACTCGGGACCATTCTTGAAGTGGACGAGGGAAGAACTTAAACAAATGGACCAGTGAACAAGAAAACTAATGACGACGAATAAGGCCTTACATCCCAGAGATGACGTTGACAGACTATATGTGTAAAGAAAAGAAGGAGGAAGAGGACTTACCAGCATTGAAGAAGCGTAGATTAATCGATATAACGAATCGAAGACTACATAAAAAGTACGGAGGAAGACTGATTACAGCCACCAGAAACAATACAGACAGCAGATCAACAGAACAAAATTAACTAGAAAACAAAAATGAGAAGAAAACCAACTGTATGGACATTTCAAGCGACAAACAAGCAAAATCTCACACGAGAAAACTTGGACCGTGGCTAAAAAAGGAGAACCTTAAGAGAAAAACTGAATCTCTTCTAATTGTAGCACAAAACAACGCCATAAGGACCAATTATATCAAAGCAAGAATAGATAAGACGCAACAAAATACCAAATGTAGGTTACGTGGAGACAGAGACGAAACGATCACTCACATAATGAGCAAATGCAACAAATTAGCACAGAAAAGGTATAAGACTAGACACGACTGGATGGGCTATTCAGTTTAGTCAAACAGTTCTAATTCAAACAATTCAGTTTCAGTATGCAGTTTAGTTCTATTTAACCCATAGATAGGCCCCTATCAAGTGCTACCATTCCTGGCCTGAGTGGACCTGGGAGCAATGGCAATAAAAGGGTGCTCCGCATTCTCCAAAGCCCCTGCATCACTGGAATCTCACCGTCAGATTGTTTAGTGTCCTATCCAGGACACTCGTTGGTGGTGGGGGTGTCTTACACCTCTGCAGAGGTGAAGTCGGTGTATTCTACAGCTGTAAGTTTAACTGAATTTTAAAGGAAAAAAAATGAAAATTATGAAAGAAAACGCTTGGGATAAAATTTTGAACACTTTTGGACATATAAAATTGAACCAGACACACACACACACACACACACACACACACACACACACACACACACACACACACACACACACACACACACATATATATATATATATATATATCGTTCAGCGTCTACTTACTTTGTCATTTCTTCCATGCTCATGCCATGACCCAAACCGCACATCAAAGAGCAGATCAAAAGAAGAGAGGTAACTTTGTGCATTGTCATCACCATTTTGAGCTGAATGAACAAAAAAAAAAAAAAAAAAAAAAGAAAAAAAATCAACATTATAATAATAATTAATACAAGCAAGAACACCTGGAAATTCCACGTTTAATTAGAAATAATCAAGGATCAAATATCAATATGACATTTTATTGCTTTATTCATCGACATTAGATAGCACAGCCTTTACCTTAGAAACAATGCAAATAATTTGTAGAATTGAAGCTAGAGAAAACATTGATATATTAATATATCTATTTATTTATTAATATATCTGATCTTGAAAATATATATAAAGTGTCAAATTTTCAGCGATGTGTCGACTATATAGTTTTTGGCAACCTGACTGACTATGAATTGATGGTGCTGAAAGCCTTAATAATAATTTGCTAGGGTTTCTCTACAAAACTGAATTGTGAGTACCAGTACCATAAATATTTTTTAGAATAAGTTTTTGATAATGTCAACGAGATGTTTTAAAAAAAGTATCGAAACTAAACACACAATAAGTAATGAATGAAAAGTTTATTTCCTTCAAATGTTTTCTCTTCGTTGAAGCACTTCCGAAACTCTTCTTATGGGACGGTATGAAGCTACGCTGTCATATTTCTTTATATGCTCTCCACATCATCAAATCCCTTGTGATGAATTTCTAGTTTAAGAAACAAGAAAGTACATTGCACAATCGTGCGTTTTACCAAAAGCATTTAATTCAAAAGGTGTCGAGATTCCTGATACAAAAATATCGAGAATTGGTTCTGATTTATCTAGAAAAAATCATGAGGTCTAAGATAGCTGTCTCGGCATCAATACATCATGATTTTATTATATAAGTTGTTCCCGTTGTGCACATATCTTTATTTGAATTTAAAATTTTGAAATTTGAAAAGATAATATTCAGAACTTTACTCGTTTTAAAAATTTATTCAAAGAGCAATTAAAGATATAGACACAATACACAGTTTGGTAAAGATATACTTAAATATCATTATCAATACTTTCAGCACCATCAAGTGTTCTACTGTCTATCAAGATGCCAAAAACTATAAGGCATTTCGTGGGCTTGAAAACAAATCTTCTTACTGCAACTTAATGGGAAATCATCGCCGATTAGACAATCCATCAACGATTGGTTTTAGAAATTTGAAACAACAGAATATCACAGATAATTAAAAAAAAATGTTACGAGTTTGACGCCAACCTAACCTTTTAAATACAAATTTGTTCGTTCTATAAACTGGTTGCCTAAGGCTAGAAAGCCCATTATGTATTGATAGCCGGGGTTGAGGAAGAACATTTGAGCAAAGAGTACACAAACTATCACAGTTCGATGTTGAAATCGGCTCGCTGATTCCATTTTTCATGGCATTAACCATCAGGCTTACTAACACATCCGCAGTTTGATAATCTCTTTCTCTCTCCCACACACACGCACACAAATTCTCTTTCTCTCTCTCTCTCTCTCTCTCTCTCTCTCGTTTTTCACTCTCCCTGTCCTTCAGAACAATTTAACAGGAATAAATGAATCTTGTATGATGGAAGGCAAAATGCTCTTGTTTACTTATCTGTAGTATGACCACTAATTGGGTTTTCAGTTGGAGTATTTTAAACTAGCAATTACCTTAGTAATTGCAAAAGTCGAATACCAGTTTGGTTACGTATATAAGGTAATTACACACACACACACACACACACACACACGCGCGCGCACTCACACACTATATATATATATATATATGAATGACGATGCCGATTTTGACTTGGGTACAGTATGAGTATGCTAGCGGATAGTAGATTCTAATAAAATTCAGCCTTGTCAACAGGGACTAAAACATGCCGACTATACCCCATGCAGAGGAGCAAAATCTCTTAGAAAGGGTTGTCCTGAGCATGACATCCATTGGTAAGACTCTTGTTTTGGAGCTCTGGGAGTTTGTGTAATATTTCTTCGTTGGCATTCCTTTCAAGTTCACTCCGATCCAGATCTTTTAGGATACCACTTATGGATCAAATAGATCTATTTAAAAAATATTGATATTAGACAGAAATACTTGAAACGATATCACTAAATCATTATTATTATTATCATTATCATTTAGCATATAACTATGCAGACAAATTATCATTAAATAGGAATAGTTATTAAATCATATGTTTTTGCTATTTGAATTTGTAAGAGTTGAAACCATATAACTGTGTGCAAATTTCGGTAGTAAATGACCAATAAGGATTTGATATACTGTTAAACCACAAATAAACTACTGTCTGAAATAAAATTTTAAAGTCTTCGGCCATTTTATGACATAGTAACATTCTAGCACAAAAAGCAGTTTAAGGCAAGCATGACTGGGTAGGAAAGGTAATCCTCTGGGAATGATGCAAGAGATTGAACCTTGAACATACTACCAAATTGTATTTGCACAAATCAGAATCAGTCCAAGAGCGTAAGACCCATAGAATCTTTTGGGAATTTGAGACATAGATGAATCACCTAATCCCGGCCAGAAGACCAGACCTAGTGTTAATTAACGAACAGTTTTTTAAATTTTAAGAATAAAGAGAGAGAGAGAGAGAGAGAGAGAGAGAGAGAGAGAGAGAGAGAGAGAGAGAGAGAGAGAGAGAGAGAGAGAGAGAGAATTTACCACCTTGAGGATTTTATCGTTCCGGCGGACCTTGACAGAGAGATGAAAAAGCTGAGGAACATGAGGGTCAAGGTAATACCATTTGTAGTTGGTATGCTCGGAACTGTCCCCAAGACCTGGGAGAAGAGACAGGAGGAATTAGAAATCAGTAGGAGAATCAAAACCAACCATAGTGAGAAGAGTCTTTGAGACCTGAGGAGACTTGATGTCACTTGATGTCACTTGATTTCACTCCCGTGAAAAACCAACAGCTAAAGTTGGTATAGAAAACTCACAAAAATTGAAATAATAATAACACTGTTTAGCTTAGTTTAAGATGTTATTATGGTGGATACAAAATTTGTGATTTTGGTAAGTTTTTAAAGTAATCTGAGAAAGTATGACTCTCAGTTATTACAAGAGTTATAAATCAGATCTTTTTTAAAAATTTTGTTTTGTTTAAGATAGATATTAACTTTACAGTCAGGATGGTAGTTTGAAAAGAGTTAGGATGATTGTTTGAAATATATTTTGATCCATGTTTTTTACTTTTTTCTTAATGCATTGGAAAGAATCTTACATAAAAATTGCTTTGAAAATTTGGCAGTGTTGCATCAAGCAGTTTGACAAATAAAACCTTTACAAATATTGATCTTTTCTTTTCAATTCAAAAGAGAAGACAATTCCCCTGCATTAATCTTAAACAGTTGTATTAAGTTTGACAAAAGGCAGCTTTCAAAGAGGTAGATTTTTAGTTCTTAAAATTAATTAATTCTGTACATAATTTCATTGAAATGTTTTTGGTGTGTTCAGAAGTTTCCATCTTTTTTGAAAATTAGAAACACGATGGAAAATGATAATCATAAGAGCATGAGTATTAAATGTTTCATATTTAATACACGTATATCTGTTTCAATCAACCACGTAAGTGAATGCAGCAGACTTGAAGATAAAGAATACAAGAACAGGCATATGAACAGGTGGGAATATGAATCTCTGGGAATTGTTCAAGTGAAAAATTTAAGCATACAATCAAATAGTACTTTGCCAGAAAGTTAAAAAGTTTTGGGATGTGAAGCTAACATAGTTAAAACTCTTAAAAACATGTCAAAAACATGGAAAAAGACTGGTAGAACTAGAAATACGAGGAAGAATTGAAACTATCAACATGCTGAAATCGACTAAAATACTTAGAAGAGTCCTGATTTCACTTGGACTTCAGTAAAAACCACTAGTGACCACTGGTGTAAAAAATCCACTGAGAATAATAATAACAATAATAATCACATACTTAGAAAATGCATAGGGGCTACAAATTTGCAAGAAAAGTATGATTTTGATCTTTCACTAATGTCTGAGTTTTTTGCAAACAATTTTATGTTCCTGCACTTAATATACATAGACAAAATCAAACTGTTTGCAAAAAATGAAAAAGCATTGGAGATTCAATACAAACAATAAGAATATACAGTCAGGCCATAAGAATGGAATTGGCATAGAAAAATGTGCAATACCAATAATGAGAACCGGAAAAAGGCAAATAACGGAAAGAATAGAACAGCCAAATCAAGAAAGAATCAGATCACTTGGAAAAGAAAGGAAACCTACAAGTACTAGGGAATACTGGAAGCGGACACCATCAAACATTTAATTACAGCACAAGACAATGGCATATGGACCAACTATGTTAAAACGAAAATAGATGAGACACAACAGGATAGCAAGTGTAAGAGACGAAGAAAATGCAGCAGATTTGCACAAAAAGAGTAGAAGACAAGACGCGACTGGGTGAGGATGATGATCCACTGGAAATTGTGCAAAAATTTAAATTTGACCATAATACCAAATGCTAGAGAATGAGATGCACAAAATTCTCTGTAATTTTAAGATACAAACAGATCACTATGTCTGATCAGAAGACCAGACCTAGTGATCGTTAACAAGCAAAATATAATCTGTCATTGGTATTGAATACTTGCCAACTCAAGGTCTCTGGTTTTTTAAAAAATGAAGAGAATAATTATAATGATGATGACATTTACAGATTATGTCACTAGAAGGAGAAAGAAGCTGCGCCAGATTTGAGGACTGCATAAATTCAGTCAGTTGAAGAATATAAAAAAGAGCAGAGAGAGAGAGAGAGAGAGAGAGAGAGAGAGAGATTATGAAATTACAACAACCATTAATAGCTAGAACAACAGAAATGCCTTGAGAACAAACAAAAAAAAAAAAAAAAAAAAAAAAAAAGAGAGAGAAAAGCCACAATAAAAAAATCTGGAAAAACAAAAATCTAGAAAACAAAAATTGGTAGCAAAACAATTTTATGGACACGACAAACTAAACAAAGAAAATTGCTCATAAGACAACCTGGATATGGCTAAAAAAAATTCAATTTCCCAAGAGTGAAACAAGATTTCTATGGATAGTTGCACAACATAATGTCATAAAGACTATGTCAAAACAAAAGCTGATAAAACACAAGGGAATATCATGTGATAGAGATGAAACTGTTGATAGTAAACAAATTAACAAACTGACATAAAAGAAATACGAAAGTAAGCGTGACTAAATGGGAAAGGTGATCCACTGGAAATTGTGCAAGAAAATATAATTTAACCTTACAGGCAAATGCTATATACATAAGCCAGAATCTTTTCTAGAAAATGAAACAAATAAAATTCTCTGGGACTTACGGATTGCTCAAATTCAGACCAGACTTAATTTTATAAACAAAAAGAAAAGAAATTGTCATTTAGTGAATTTTGACGTTCCAGCAGATCACAAAGTTATAATAAAGGTAAGCAAAAAGTAGAAAAATACTTGGATCTTGCTTGAAAGTAAAAAATGTTTTGGAACAAGAAGGTGACGGTGAAACCAATCCGAGTCAGAGATCTTGGAATAATTCTCGAGACCTTGGAAAAGAGGCTGGATGAACTAGAGATTAGAGGAAGAATTGATACATCCCAGACCATAGGACTACAAAAATCAGCGAGAATATTCAGAAGAGTTCTAGAGATCTGAGGAGACTTGCTGTAATTCAGACTCCAGTGAAAAACTAACTCTTAGAGCTCGAGAGAAAAACTCACAAAGACTATGATAATAATAATAATAATAGTCATAATAATAATAATAATAACAACTAGACGATGCATGATGCAACAGTAATCCATTTCATTGATTCTTCGGTAAAATTCTGCACATTTTCACCGGGAAAATTTCATTGATTCCTCGGTAAAATTTTGCACATTTTCACGGGGAAAATTTTTAAAATATTTTTTTTTTGTGTTTTGAACTCATAATTTCTTTATTTTTCAAGAAAAAAATACCAATTTTCTGAACAGTTAGCATTGGAAAAGACAATCAAACAGTTTGAATCATTTTATTCTATCTTACTTTCGCGGTAGGTGTTATTCTTTAAACACTTATTTCAGAAATGGGTGATCATTCTACATTAGAATATTTAAGTGATCTCAGTATAGAATGTAAAATAATCTTTTTTCCAAAAAGGAAAAAATTGCGGTGAGTTGGAGATAAATAAAGAACAAAACAAAACAAAACAAAAACATTTAGATTTTTTTCCTGGTGAACTTGAACGGGTGCACATGTTGAATAATATGAATTCTCCTATTTGGGAAGGAATAAACGATTTTAAATGAAGGATTTTATAGTTATTTCTTTTATATCGATAATTTTTAAAGTTATTTCTTTTATATAGAGAATTTGGATAATTAATAATGTTTATACTAGAAAATATTATCAAGTAAAAAATTGGATTGAATAATAAATTAAATGTACTAAAATGAAACAATTACATCGCAAATTAATCTACTAATCCAATAATTCTACAAATATATTTGTAGAACCGTAACCAGGCAAAAATGTGTAATTAGGCACTATTATTGATAATAGTGCCTTGTTTGCTATAGCAAAGATTACCCATTTTTGCCTGGTTACGGTCACACACACACACACACACACACACACACATACAAAGATAATGAGAAATTTAGCCCAAGAAAACCTTTGGAAACATCTGATAGTACTGGCTAGAAACTTTTGCAAACATCTAATAGTGCTCTCCTTATGTCACTGGCGAAAAGATAGTGCCTAATGTCATTTATAGATTAGGAGAAAAGTATAAAATATAAGCATTTTACCTTTTATGGCCTTAAGACAGGAAATCAGTAACGCTGGAATAATTTGAAAGTGTTGAATGTTGAGTGTCCGAACGAGTACAGCAGATGTGTCCGGTGTTTGAATTTTATGCAGAGTTTCGAAAAGTTCAGCTTTATATATATTTGTAAATGAATTCCGGTGGGTGTAACGAAAAAGATGCTGAGAGGGCAATGGCCCTGACGATAGAGACTGAAAACTAAGAAGTGTAAGTGAAAGGTACAAAAACAGAGTGAGAATTTCAATGATTATGAAGAGAGGATTAAAATTGAGAGGAGAGGTAGGAGGAGAATAACAGAACAAGAATGATGAGTAGAGAAAAGAAAGGTTCAAGATGAAAGGTAAAGAGTAGAGAAAGAAAGAATGAATAAAAGATGAAAAAGACGTGACAAATTTGATGGAGAAAGCAGAGTAAAACGATTGGAAAAATGGAAAAGAAATCTGAAGGAAAGAGTCCAGAAGAAAAGAGAAAGATAGACAGAAAAAAATGGGTAAGAAAGAAAGAAAAAGAAAGAAAAAAAAGAAAGAGGATAGTCAAAGGATTGAAAGAAAGAAAAATGAAAATTTAATTGTTCGAATGAAGGAAAAATGTGAAGAGAAGAGAAGAATGCAAAATGATTTCAGAGGGATACAAAGAAGAAGGAGGTGGAGAATAATGAGAGAGAGAGAGAGAGAGAGAGAGAGAGAGAGAGAGAGAGAGAGAGAGAGAGAGAGGTGGGGCAGCAACAAGGAATTAATTATAGTAATAATCTCTATATTACTAAAATAAGTGATAACAATTTTCTACAAGAAAGAAGGATTTGAAAAAGGGAGAAAGATCGAAGTGGATAAAAAAAACAAAAAAAACAGCAAAAATAAATAAATAAATAAATAAAAAAGCAAAAAACAACAACGATAAAAAAAAAAACAAAAAGAAAAGAAAAACGTGTGGATATGACAAGAGAGGAAACAGGAGGAAGAGAAAGTGCTTGCAGGAGTGGAAGAATGAGAATAAAAATTAAATGGAAAATGAAGTGAAAACGGCAAAAAACAGATAAGACGAACAAGACAAGGATGCGGAGAAGGAAGGCGTCGTATCTGAAAGCAAGGCTCCTCCCACTTCCTTTATGTCAAATCTTGTGTAACCCAGTAAGTGTAAGGATGATAATTCTGAATATGATGGCGATAAGTGATGCAACAACAACGATGATGATGATGTGTTAATGGTTGAGAATGTAATGGTATTGATTAGGATGATGGTAGAAGGTGATGAAGCAATAAGATAACTAACAAAACAACAATATCATCATCATCATCATCAAAGAAAACAGCAATAATAATTATAATAATAATCTATTCATTACAAAAATTTTCATTATGCTTGTATACACACTCGTAAATACACCTTTACCAATTCTTTAATGAAAAAGTTTTTCTTTTAAACAAAAGATACAAGTATTTTATAATTTCTTGGGAAAAATTATACAATTATACATATGAAACAGATATTATTAGGTATTATCTATTATCAACTCTACACCACTGAAACTGTAACCAAAGATAAAATAGATAAATATTATGTATGAAGGAACTTATTTTTAGACTATTGCATATTCATGTAAGTTTCAGCTCTATGTAGATATTGGATCCTGTCTAGAGAATCTGCTAGGAGCGATGGACAACTGGGATAGATGGTGTGTGTGTGTGTGTGTGTGTGTGTGTGAGAGAGAGAGAGAGAGAGAGAGAGAGAGAGAGAGAGAGAGAGAGAGAGAGAGAGAGAGAAGAGAGTCAATGGACTCTGTGCCATTAGCTCATTTGATGATGATGACATATTCTTACTTTTTGTTACGATTTCAACGCTGTAGAAATTGGTAATAAATGATACCCAATAATATCAATTTTGTTGGTATTATAAATAGAAAAATAGTTATGATTGTTTCAGAAATAGTAAAATCCTAGAATCTGTGAAAAATAACTTTTAAAATATGATTTATTATGCATTTACCGATGCACAATACAGATTCCCATATATTTTTATTTTCCTAATCAGCGACATTAAGTGAAAGAACATTTTGCTTCTCAACTGTCGTATACGGTTTCAATATTTACGGGATATGGTAGCCTAAAAGAGAAATGTTTTAGTAGGGTATCTGAGAACAACAACTCACCTGTGACTGAAAAAATGTTATATGAAAAGCTAAAAAAAAAGGTCCTAACTAATTTCTAACTCGGCAATTTTCAGTTAGAATAAATACAAAAGTTACGTTAGGTTATTTGGTTTAATGGCATATAAACTTTTTATACCAAACCCTATTTATACATATATTATGAATGATTTTTAAGTAGTTTGCAGGTCGCATTTTTTAAACGAGCCAGAGCTCATTTGTTTGCACACTGTTAAATAGTTTTAGGTATTGCAATTCACGGAATAATAATTGAGAATATAATTCTGATATATTCTTTTCGATTTGTGCGTGTGTGTGTGTGTATAGTGAGTAAACTATAATTTATTTTAGGTTATACACACACACAGACACACACAGATACAGACAGGCAGACACACGCACACGAACACAGAGTTTTCCTTTCTCTAGACCGTTTGCCATAATAAGCTTAAAGTGTCCAGTCTTCCCTAGTATTTACCCCTAGCTAGAGGGAGAATTGAGGTGTATGCGAAATGCGAACACCCTCGTCGTCATGTCCATTTCATACGATGATACCGATTACACCATGAACGCCCTCATATATGGAAATCAGTTGATAATTCTATTCGCACACAGTTAAATAGTTTAAAGCATGGCTTACAATTTAATGTAATATTAATCATTTGGTTGTACACATATATCAAATGGTTTCAAGTAAAGTAAACGATTAAACAGTTCTATTTGAACTATAGACAGGAACCATTCAGGAATCAGAGTGGACTCGGGAGGAATGGAAATGAAGAGAGGGCTAAGGTACGTTTGCGTGCAGCCGTTTGGGCGCCGCTAATTTGGTTTGGTCGTTTTGGCTTGACATTTTTGCCGCAAGCTTATTTGGCGACGAACATTTGATTTAATGGCATATCAACCCTTAATAGTTGATTAATGCCAAATCCAAAGAGGATTAATGCCAAATCCTGTTCACACACATATGATTTTTAAGTGAATAGTTCGTACATAACTTAAAAAAAATGAGTTTGAGTTAAATGGTTTAAAATATAGTTATCTGACTCGAATAGTTCTATTTTCACACAGTTAAGTGGTTTCAAGTATTGCTATTTAACACTGATAATTCTATTTAATGTTTAGAATAATCCCTTGTAAAAGATTGAATAGTTCTATTTGATCCACAGATGATACCCTAATTGGTACAATCACTCCGTGTAGTTTTATGTCATAAACATTATATTGTAGAACATACTGAGGGATTCGTAAATGACGATGGTATACATTATTAATCAAGCTGAAAATCTGTGGAGGCAGCAGTCCAAAAACAAAAGAATCAATTATAAATGCTTTTAATTCAAAATAAATTTGATTTAATTTTCTTCTTAGTCCTATTCGTTCTGAATATTTTTATTTACTTACCTTTCTTCGATTGATACTGAGTTTTGAAAATTTTTTCCGTTAAATGTCCCATGGCACCCGAATGGCCGAGCCGGAAACGTTTGCGGCCCAAATGGCGGAGGCCAATTGTCCCATTTCTCCAAAGCTCTATCTGATGGCTTAGTGTCATATCTTGGATACTCGTTGTGTGTGCGTGTGTGATGTGGGGGGCTACCCTTTTGCAGAGAATGCAGTTGGCGTATTCTGTTGCCCGGCGGACTGGGGTAAAAAAAGGATTCGAGTTATTTGACTTGACAAGGGTTCAGTTTAGCATTATGAATTGTTACTCTGGCTAAAATTTTTCAAAGATTTGAAAGTGAAAAAAACTGATTTGCTAAAAACTGCCTCTGGCATAAAATTTGTTGAGTTATGCTATGATAGATGAAAATCTGGTGAATAAGGTTGCATATGACTTAAATTTAGTTAACAAAGATAACTATTATCCGTGGAAAATTCACGGAATAATAATTGAGAATATAATTCTGATATATTCTTTTCGATTTGTGCGCGTGTGTGTGTGTGTGTGTATAGTGAGTAAACTATAATTTATTTTAGGTTATACACACACACAGACACACACAGATACAGACAGGCAGACACACGCACACGAACACAGAGTTTTCCTTTCTCTAGACCGTTTGCCATAATAAGCTTAAAGTGTCCAGTCTTCCCTAGTATTTACCCCTAGCTAGAGGGAGAATTGAGGTGTATGCGAAATGCGAACACCCTCGTCGTCATGTCCATTTCATACGATGATACCGATTACACCATGAACGCCCTCATATATGGAAATCAGTTGATTTTATATATATATATATATATATATATATATATATATATATATATATATATATGAAAAAATCAACTAATTTCCATAGAAAAATTGTTAATTTTTGTATAAAAATCAGCCCTAGAAGCTGTAATTTTTGCATCTGTATTTTTGCACTTATGGACCCATCAGCACCTTCATTTGAGACGCCGCCTTTTTAATTTATTTGCGATGGCAGTTGAATGGTCTCGGAATGTTTGAACGATCAAAACTCAGCATAATTTAAGAAATATTTCCCCTAATAAATTGTTAAAAAGTACATTCTTTTAACAAATTAGAATCTTAGATAAATCAATCCGACTATTATTTATTTAACGTTAGAACTTTAAATAGAATAGGCCATCTACCGGAGCTGACAGCGTCAGCGGCAGAACATAATACGGACATAGTATGCAAACAAGAACACAGATATAATCATAGCGAAGTAGAAATAAAATACCACGAAACTGGCAATTGATGGACATTTATCTCAGCATCTGCAAGCAAAATTCTTTCAATGCCGTCATAAGAGGGGTAGGAATGCTTCTCAGTCTTCGTGCTCTAAAATCACTTAATAGCATCAAGAAAATACAACCAAGAATAATGGTAACTACGTTTAACGGCTACATTTGCTACAGTCCTACCAATGCTAGAGACGAAATGGACCTCACCACTTTCTACAACGCGTAATCCTCCCTTGTTCATAGAATCCCCAAACACAACATTCTAATCATAGGTGGAGGCATGAATATTCTATTGGTAAAAACGAAAACAACAAATTCCACTTATACAACCCGTCAAACAGAAATGAGGAAACCTAATTGATTTCTCACTTGAAAATGGACGAACATGCTTTAATATTAAATTCCAGAAAAGGAAAAGAAAACTATGGATCTACATCTACGCAAACAATGCTAAAACACAGATAGATTACCTCCACATAAATAAGAAATGGATTAATAGCGTTTTGAATTGTGAAGCATATTCCTCTTTTGAAGGCGTGTCTTTCGATCATAGAATTGTCATAACAAAGATACGTCTGAGTCTACGCAGGAATAGGACGCAAACAACCAAAACCACAACCTATGACTGGCCTCTGCTCAATAATAGAGATAATGGCGATAAATATACGATAACACTACGAAACAGATTCGATGCTCTTCAGGAGATAACCGAAATGACGAATATGACTTCGTGTGACGAATATGAGAACTTCGTCATACCCACATGGAAGTAGCAGTATGCATTTACCAACAAAACTAAAAGCCAAACGTTGAGTTCCGTAGGAGACATTAACAGTTAAGAAAAACGAGACGACTTGAAAACTGCATCCCTATTTAATAAAAAGAACTCAACTAATGCCAACATTCAGAAACTTAAGAAGTGACCTAACCAACGCTTACCAAAAAGAACAAATAGAATACATTCAAGGCCAAATCAATAAAATTAGAAATTCAGTAGAAGATAAACAATCTCGAATAACGTGACAGACAGTAAAAGAAGTGAATAAAAGGAAAAGCACCCCCAGAACCCAGCTAATATCTGCCAGCCAAGAAGAACGAATACACCCATGGAGAAAGAATATTTCAAGAATCTGCTCGGAAAATCCTCTGAAGTTACAAATAAACATATCACGTAAATCATATATAATCAATTAAACATCCAACTAGGACATTTTACTCAAGAAAAACTCGACGTTTTCTAACAAAAATTAAAAAAAAGGAAAGCTGCCGATCTTGATGAAATACCACCAGAAGTATGGATGACAAAAAATTCGACGACCTACTGCCTGCTCCGATACTGCATTGTCGTATATAACCAGAACACAAAAGAGAGATGGACAAAAGACTGTCGCTCATTGGATTGGAGACACAGACTTCTTTGATATTGTTGCTGGTGTTCAGCAAGAGGATACATAAGTCCCATATCTGTTCATAATCTGTCAAGACTTCGTATTTCGAATGTCGATTGATCTAATGTTAGAAAGTGACTTCACGCTAAAAAAACTCCGCACAAGCTATTACGGGCACAGACAACGTGGATGTTATAGCGCTTCTAGTAAATACACCTACTCGAGCCGAGAATCCCTGCTGCATAGTCTGGAGCAGACAGCAGATGGCATTGGCCTCTGTGAGAATGCAGACAAAACGGAGTAAATGTGTTTTAATCAAAAAAGAGACATCTCTACACTAAATGGTGGCTCTTTAAAACTAGTGGACAAGTTCACCTACCTCGGAAATAGCGTTAAAATGACGTCAACATGCAACTAGCAAAGGCATGGACAGCTATCGATAGGTTATTAATCATATGGAAGTCGGACTTATCCAATAAAATGAAACAATTTTTTCCAAGCAGCGGTCGTGTCAATTTGACTATACGGATGCACCACATGAACGCTGACTTAGTGTAAAGAAAAAAGATTGACCACAATTGCACAAGAATGCTACAAACTATATTGAACAAATCCTGGAAGTAACATCCCACAAAACAGCAGTTGTAAGGCCACCTACCTCCCATCTCTAAAGCCAACCAAATAAGACGAAGAAGACATGCGGAACATTACTGGAGAAGGAAAGACGATGTTCTCCTCTGGACTCCTTCACGCAGACGTGCAAGTGTTGGACGACCAACTAGAATTGTACGGCTCTGTACAGACACAGGATGTAGTCTAGAAGACCTGCTGAAAGATAGAGACGAATAGTGCGCGCGCGAGAGAGAGAGAGAGAAAGAAAGAGAGAGAGAGAGTCAGGGAAATCCGTGCTAGCCACACGAGATGATGATGATGATGAAATCTTAAAAATAAAGCGATAGAATATCTTTCAGTCGATATATTTCTACTCAATTTTCGTTTCTGTTGAGTGAAAATCCAACATTCTGTTCTTTTAATGATTATTTAATTTCAACATCGTTCAATTGTTTTCAGTTGCGGAAACCTTTCGTCTTATTTACTTCTTAGATATGTTACTACTAATATTTCTGAGCCTACTGTTCAAAATCAGCTCATTTACCTAACAACTTATAAACATACTTTCCCCCGAACATATACAAAATCTTTTACACAGACAAAATATACTTTCTAGAATGACAACAATACAAACTGCTATTTTCCATTTTTTATATCATATAATATCAACGCTCGAATTACTTTTGCCTTTTCTTACAGGAAATGACACTATAACTTTTGTTCTTTTCAACAAATTTTTCACTCAAGTTTAAGAAATAGAATTTATTGAATTTTATCCAAATATTAACGCATAATTTTGTTCGTCTAGTGGTAAGTTGTGTTCATTTCTTGGTTTAGTGGGGAATACAATAACTAAGGAGGCGAATTAATTGATACGAAAAGTCATGGAGAGCGAAATGAGAACAGTTACTCCTATCTTGTCATTCATTGCAACTGATCCTCCGCTGGATCAACAAAATCGAATCAAACACACGCTGCTCCTTTTGTGGAACTTTCATCATCCTTTGGGATGCAAACAATATTTCTAAGGTGCACTAAAGAAGTTGATGACAGCGATAGAAACCCTTAGCCGAGGCCGCGTTGGCTAGTCTGACTTCTAGTCCATTATAATCGTTGTAAGCTGGATTTTTTGTTATAGACTTAAACAAATCATTACTAAGCTTA